>CATOUR010000662.1:0-5000 GCA_951848785.1 Callosobruchus maculatus | reverse complement strand
GTATGTATGTATGTATGTATGTATGTATGTATGTATGTATGTATGTATGTATGTATGTATGTATGTATGTATGTATGTATGTATGTATGTATGTATGTATGTATGTATGTATGTATGTATGTATGTATGTATGTATGTATGTATGTATGTATGTATGTATGTATGTATGTATGTATGTATGTATGTATGTATGTATGTATGTATGTATGTATGTATGTATGTATGTATGTATGTATGTATGTATGTATGTATGTATGTATGTATGTATGTATGTATGTATGTATGTATGTATGTATGTATGTATGTATGTATGTATGTATGTATGTATGTATGTATGTATGTATGTATGTATGTATGTATGTATGTATGTATGTATGTATGTATGTATGTATGTATGTATGTATGTATGTATGTATGTATGTATGTATGTATGTATGTATGTATGTATGTATGTATGTATGTATGTATGTATGTATGTATGTATGTATGTATGTATGTATGTATGTATGTATGTATGTATGTATGTATGTATGTATGTATGTATGTATGTATGTATGTATGTATGTATGTATGTATGTATGTATGTATGTATGTATGTATGTATGTATGTATGTATGTATGTATGTATGTATGTATGTATGTATGTATGTATGTATGTATGTATGTATGTATGTATGTATGTATGTATGTATGTATGTATGTATGTATGTATGTATGTATGTATGTATGTATGTATGTATGTATGTATGTATGTATGTATGTATGTATGTATGTATGTATGTATGTCTGTATGTCTGTATGTCTGTATGTCTGTATGTCTGTATGTCTGTATGTCTGTATGTCTGTATGTCTGTATGTCTGTATGTCTGTATGTCTGTATGTATGTATGTATGTATGTATGTATGTATGTATGTATGTATGTATGTATGTATGTATGTATGTATGTATGTATGTATGTATGTATGTATGTATGTATGTATGTATGTATGTATGTATGTATGTATGTATGTATGTATGTATGTATGTATGTATGTATGTATGTATGTATGTATGTATGTATGTATGTATGTATGTATGTATGTATGTATGTATGTATGTATGTATGTATGTATGTATGTATGTATGTATGTATGTATGTATGTATGTATGTATGTATGTATGTATGTATGTATGTATGTATGTATGTATGTATGTATGTATGTATGTATGTATGTATGTATGTATGTATGTATGTATGTATGTATGTCTGTATGTCTGTATGTCTGTATGTCTGTATGTCTGTATGTCTGTATGTCTGTATGTCTGTATGTCTGTATGTCTGTATGTCTGTATGTCTGTATGTCTGTATGTCTGTATGTCTGTATGTCTGTATGTCTGTATGTCTGTATGTCTGTATGTCTGTATGTCTGTATGTCTGTATGTCTGTATGTCTGTATGTCTGTATGTCTGTATGTCTGTATGTCTGTATGTCTGTATGTCTGTATGTCTGTATGTCTGTATGTCTGTATGTCTGTATGTCTGTATGTCTGTATGTCTGTATGTCTGTATGTCTGTATGTCTGTATGTCTGTATGTCTGTATGTCTGTATGTCTGTATGTCTGTATGTCTGTATGTCTGTATGTCTGTATGTCTGTATGTCTGTATGTCTGTATGTCTGTATGTCTGTATGTCTGTATGTCTGTATGTCTGTATGTCTGTATG
The DNA here is from genome assembly GCA_951848785.1 of Callosobruchus maculatus. NCBI lineage: Eukaryota > Metazoa > Arthropoda > Insecta > Coleoptera > Chrysomelidae > Callosobruchus > Callosobruchus maculatus. The sequence goes on along the minus strand of CATOUR010000662.1, from coordinate 3,299 downwards.
TCTGTATGTCTGTATGTCTGTATGTCTGTATGTCTGTATGTCTGTATGTCTGTATGTCTGTATGTCTGTATGTCTGTATGTCTGTATGTCTGTATGTCTGTATGTCTGTATGTCTGTATGTCTGTATGTCTGTATGTCTGTATGTCTGTATGTCTGTATGTCTGTATGTCTGTATGTCTGTATGTCTGTATGTCTGTATGTCTGTATGTCTGTATGTCTGTATGTCTGTATGTCTGTATGTCTGTATGTCTGTATGTCTGTATGTCTGTATGTCTGTATGTCTGTATGTCTGTATGTCTGTATGTCTGTATGTCTGTATGTCTGTATGTCTGTATGTCTGTATGTCTGTATGTCTGTATGTCTGTATGTCTGTATGTCTGTATGTCTGTATGTCTGTATGTCTGTATGTCTGTATGTCTGTATGTCTGTATGTCTGTATGTCTGTATGTCTGTATGTCTGTATGTCTGTATGTCTGTATGTCTGTATGTCTGTATGTCTGTATGTCTGTATGTCTGTATGTCTGTATGTCTGTATGTCTGTATGTCTGTATGTCTGTATGTCTGTATGTCTGTATGTCTGTATGTCTGTATGTCTGTATGTCTGTATGTCTGTATGTCTGTATGTCTGTATGTCTGTATGTCTGTATGTCTGTATGTCTGTATGTCTGTATGTCTGTATGTCTGTAGTCTGTATGTCTGTATGTCTGTATGTCTGTATGTCTGTATGTCTGTATGTCTGTATGTCTGTATGTCTGTATGTCTGTATGTCTGTATGTCTGTATGTCTGTATGTCTGTATGTCTGTATGTCTGTATGTCTGTATGTCTGTATGTCTGTATGTATGTATGTATGTATGTATGTATGTATGTATGTATGTATGTATGTATGTATGTATGTATGTATGTATGTATGTATGTATGTATGTAGTATGTATGTATGTATGTATGTATGTATGTATGTATGTATGTATGTATGTATGTATGTATGTATGTATGTATGTATGTATGTATGTATGTATGTATGTATGTATGTATGTATGTATGTATGTATGTATGTATGTATGTATGTATGTATGTATGTATGTATGTATGTATGTATGTATGTATGTATGTATGTATGTATGTATGTATGTATGTATGTATGTATGTATGTATGTATGTATGTATGTATGTATGTATGTATGTATGTATGTATGTATGTATGTATGTATGTATGTATGTATGTATGTATGTATGTATGTATGTATGTATGTCTGTATGTATGTATGTCTGTCTGTCTGTCTGTCTGTCTGTCTGTCTGTATGTATGTCTGTCTGTCTGTCTGTCTGTATGTCTGTATGTATGTCTGTAGGTATGTCTGTCTGTCTGTCTGTCTGTCTGTCTGTCTGTCTGTCTGTCTGTCTGTCTGTCTGTCTGTCTGTCTGTCTGTCTGTCTGTCTGTCTGTCTGTCTGTCTGTCTGTCTGTCTGTCTGTCTGTCTGTCTGTCTGTCTGTCTGTCTGTCTGTCTGTCTGTCTGTCTGTCTGTATGTCTGTATGTCTGTATGTCTGTATGTCTGTATGTCTGTATGTCTGTATGTCTGTATGTCTGTATGTCTGTATGTCTGTATGTCTGTATGTCTGTATGTCTGTATGTCTGTATGTCTGTATGTCTGTATGTCTGTATGTCTGTATGTCTGTATGTCTGTATGTCTGTATGTCTGTATGTCTGTATGTCTGTATGTCTGTATGTCTGTATGTCTGTATGTCTGTATGTCTGTATGTCTGTATGTCTGTATGTCTGTATGTCTGTATGTCTGTATGTCTGTATGTCTGTATGTCTGTATGTCTGTATGTCTGTATGTCTGTATGTCTGTATGTCTGTATGTCTGTATGTCTGTATGTCTGTATGTCTGTATGTCTGTATGTCTGTATGTCTGTATGTCTGTATGTCTGTATGTCTGTATGTCTGTATGTCTGTATGTCTGTATGTCTGTATGTCTGTATGTCTGTATGTCTGTATGTCTGTATGTCTGTATGTCTGTATGTCTGTATGTCTGTATGTCTGTATGTCTGTATGTCTGTATGTCTGTATGTCTGTATGTCTGTATGTCTGTATGTCTGTATGTCTGTATGTCTGTATGTCTGTATGTCTGTATGTCTGTATGTCTGTATGTCTGTATGTCTGTATGTCTGTATGTATGTATGTATGTATGTATGTATGTATGTATGTATGTATGTATGTATGTATGTATGTATGTATGTATGTATGTATGTATGTATGTATGTATGTATGTATGTATGTATGTATGTATGTATGTATGTATGTATGTATGTATGTATGTATGTATGTATGTATGTATGTATGTATGTATGTATGTATGTATGTATGTATGTATGTATGTATGTATGTATGTATGTATGTATGTATGTATGTATGTATGTATGTATGTATGTATGTATGTATGTATGTATGTATGTATGTATGTATGTATGTATGTATGTATGTATGTATGTATGTATGTATGTATGTATGTATGTATGTATGTATGTATGTATGTATGTATGTATGTATGTATGTATGTATGTATGTATGTATGTATGTATGTATGTATGTATGTATGTATGTATGTATGTATGTATGTATGTATGTATGTATGTATGTATGTATGTATGTATGTATGTATGTATGTATGTATGTATGTATGTATGTATGTATGTATGTATGTATGTATGTATGTATGTATGTATGTATGTATGTATGTATGTATGTATGTATGTATGTATGTATGTATGTATGTATGTATGTATGTATGTATGTATGTATGTATGTATGTATGTATGTATGTATGTATGTATGTATGTATGTATGTATGTATGTATGTATGTATGTATGTATGTATGTATGTATGTATGTATGTATGTATGTATGTATGTATGTATGTATGTATGTATGTATGTATGTATGTATGTATGTATGTATGTATGTATGTATGTATGTATGTATGTATGTATGTATGTATGTATGTATGTATGTATGTATGTATGTATGTATGTATGTATGTATGTATGTATGTATGTATGTATGTATGTATGTATGTATGTATGTATGTATGTCTGTATGTCTGTATGTCTGTATGTCTGTATGTCTGTATGTCTATGTCTGTATGTCTGTATGTCTGTATGTCTGTATGTATGTATGTATGTATGTATGTATGTATGTATGTATGTATGTATGTATGTATGTATGTATGTATGTATGTATGTATGTATGTATGTATGTATGTATGTATGTATGTATGTATGTATGTATGTATGTATGTAT
>CATOUR010000661.1:0-35537 GCA_951848785.1 Callosobruchus maculatus | reverse complement strand
AGTGTATTCCGCTTTATGCTTACCGCGCAGGCGACGAGCCAGTTCAGTAGCCAGACGGCCCAGAGTTTTACCGGTCGCGTCAACAACATACCAGTCGCGCTGTACGGTTTCTGGTTTAGCTGTAAAAGTTTTCATTAAAAGCTTACCCAAATAATAAGTTACACGTTGGTGAACACCCAAACGTTTAGTCAGTTGAGGTTCACACGACAAAGTCCGGCAAACCTACCCCTTCGAATAGCACATGCCGACACATAGAAAGTTTCGGGAAAAAAACCTTCTCGTAACGTGGGGTCGCAAGATTATAGAGAAGTTGAGGTCAAAGATCGACCCTTAAATGTGATTTGGAATGGTTTTTCGGGGGCAAGTTTGTGCGGTCTGGTGCCCTCACCCCCAGCCCCTCTCCCACCGGGAAAGGGGGGCTTTTACGGCATGTGTTCAAGTTTCAGGTATTCCTCGCTTTGCATCTCCTGCAAACGCGACAGGCAGCGCTGAAACTCAAACTTCAGGCGCTCGCCCCGGTAGATCGCATATAAAGGCGCCTCGGCGCTGACCACCAGCTTGACGTGGCGTTCGTAAAATTCATCCACCAGCGCGATGAAGCGGCGCGCTTCGCTCTCCATCAGCGGCGTCATCACCGGCACATCCAGCAGCATGACGGTATGGAACAGCCGCGAAAGCGCGATGTAGTCATGCTGGCTGCGTGCATCCACGCACAGCGTGGCAAAAGAGACGGCCAGCGTCTGGTTCTCGACGCCCAGCGTCGGCAACGGACGATGGTTAATTTCCAGCTCCGGCGCGTTATCCCGCTTTTCGCCCGCCAGCGCCAGCCACAGTTTCTCCATCTCCCGGGTCGTGTCGTCGTTCAACGGCGAAAGCCACAGGTGCGCCTGCGTCAGCGTGCGCAGACGATAATCGACACCGGCATCGACATTCATAATGTCGCAGTGCTGCTTGATGGCATCAATGGCGGGGAGAAAACGCGCCCGCTGAAGGCCGTTGCGGTACAGTTCATCCGGCGGGATATTGGAGGTCGCCACCAGGGTGATCCCGCGCGCAAACAGCGCTTTCATGAGTCCCCCCAGCAACATGGCATCCGTAATATCGGAAACAAAAAACTCGTCAAAGCAGAGCACGTCCGTTTCAGCCTTGAAGCGGTCCGCTACGATTTCCAGCGGATCGGTTTCGCCCTGCAGCGCCGTCAGCTCCTCATGGACCCGCAGCATAAAACGGTGAAAGTGCAGACGCTGCTTACGCGTGCCGGGCAGGCTCTGGTAGAACATATCCATCAGCCAGGTTTTACCGCGCCCTACGCCGCCCCACATATATAAGCCGCGAACCGGTGCGTTTACCTGAGGCTCTTTTTTGCCCAGCAAACGGCCGAATGCCGCCTTCAGCCCGCTGCTCTGCACCGCCTCGGCGGGTTTAGCCTGGAGTTCATGGTAAATAGTGTCCAGGCGGTTAACCGCCTCACGCTGGACATCATCCGGCTGATGCGTGCCCTCACTCAGGGCCAGTTGGTAACGCGATGACGGGGACAGGTTTTGCATGATGTTATTGTTATTCCTTTAGTTAAACCTCATCAGCGGTCGTGGCTGATGAAAAAAAGGCCGTTCTACACTACGCGATGATACGTCAGGATTCCACTTCTGCGGAAATAGCGGTTATAGTGGCATAATCAGGCACAGGCAGGAGCCGAGCCAACACCCTACGGAACAACAAGACAACGGGAGAAGTTCATGACCCTGGGAATATGCGCTAATCGGTTTAGTCGTCGGCATCATTATCGGTGCCGTGGCCATGCGTTTCGGTAACCGCAAATTGCGTCAGCAGCAGTCACTGCAATACGAACTGGAAAAGAACAAAGCCGAACTGGAAGAATACCGCGAAGAGCTGGTCAGCCACTTTGCCCGTAGCGCCGAGCTGCTGGACAAACATGGCGACAGATTATCGCCAGCTCTACCAGCACATGGCAAAAAGCTCCAGCAGCCTGCTGCCGGAAATGACCGCGGAAAGCAACCCCTTCCGCAATCGCCTGGCGGATTCAGAAGCCGGTAACGATCAGGCACCGGTGCAGATGCCACGCGACTATTCTGACGGCGCGTCCGGCCTGCTGCGCGGTGGCGTAAAACGCGATTAATCGCACAAGCTGAATAAATTTAACGGGCGCACCTTATGCGCCCGTCCTTTCTTCCCGTCCCCAGCTATTATTTAGTCAAACACCTCATTGTTCAGCGGTTGAAAATTCAATAACATCAAGATGTTTTTGGGGCCGTTCTTTTTCATTCCAGGATACGAGAGTCAGCATCGATGAAGAAAAAAAACCAGCTGTTGAGCGCCTTAGCGTTAAGTGTCGGGTTATCTCTCTCGGCGTCCTTCCCTGCCGGTGCGGCACTGCCTTCGCAGGTGCCGGGACAAAACGCTATCCCAAGCCTCGCGCCAATGCTTGAAAAAGTTCTGCCTGCGGTGGTCAGCGTTCAGGTGGAAGGGACGGCGCGCCAAAGCCAGCGCATCCCCGAGGAACTAAAGAAATACTTTGGCGATGAAGCGCCCGATCAGCAGGCAACGCCGTTTGAAGGCCTGGGTTCAGGGGTGATTATCGACGCGGCCAAGGGCTATATCCTCACCAATAATCATGTGATCAGCCAGGCCGACAAAATCAGCGTCCAGCTGAATGACGGCCGGGAGTTCGACGCAAAACTGATCGGCGGCGACGATCAGAGCGATATCGCCCTGTTGCAGGTGCAAAAACCCAGCAACCTGACCCAAATCGCTATTGCCGATTCCGATAAGCTGCGCGTCGGTGATTTTGCCGTCGCGGTCGGCAACCCGTTCGGCCTGGGCCAGACCGCCACCTCCGGGATTGTCTCCGCGCTGGGGCGCAGCGGCCTGAATCTGGAAGGGCTGGAAAACTTTATCCAGACCGATGCCTCCATCAACCGGGGCAACTCCGGCGGCGCGCTGCTTAACCTGAACGGCGAACTGATCGGCATCAATACCGCCATCCTTGCCCCTGGCGGCGGCAGCGTCGGGATTGGCTTTGCCATCCCGAGCAACATGGCCAAAACGCTATCTCAACAGCTGATTCAGTTTGGCGAGGTTAAGCGCGGACTGCTGGGCATCAAAGGCATGGAGATGAGCGCAGATATCGCCAAAGCCTTTAACATTAACGTCCAGCGCGGGGCGTTTGTCAGCGAAGTGCTGCCAAATTCCGGTTCGGCGAAAGCGGGCGTGAAATCCGGAGACGTTATTGTCAGCCTGAACGATAAGCCGCTGAGCAGCTTCGCGGAGCTGCGATCGCGTATTGCCACCACGGAGCCTGGCGCTAAGGTGAAGCTGGGCCTGATCCGCGAGGGCAAACCGCTGACCGTGGAAGTGACGCTGGATAAGAGCACCTCCTCTTCCGCCAGCGCGGAACAGATCTCCCCGGCGCTACAGGGCGCAACGCTGAGCGACGGCCAGCTTAAGAACGGGACAAAAGGCATTTCCGTCACGGCCGTTGAGAAGAGTAGCCCGGCCGCGCAGGCGGGGTTACACCAGGACGACGTGATCGTTGGCGTGAACCGCACCCGCGTGCAGTCCATCGCCGAAATGCGCAAAGTGCTGGAGAGTAAGCCGGCGGTCATTGCCCTGCAAATTATCCGCGGCAACGACACCCTCTACATTTTACTGCGTTAACCATTTGCGACTCCGGGCATCGCCGCCGCGTGTGATGTCCGGATAACTCATGTTATGCTGCAAACCGTTCCTTTATTAACGACACACGCATCATGCTTTTAAAGCTCTTTCGTTCAATTGTCATTGGTCTGATCGTTGCCGGTCTGCTGTTAGTGGCTATGCCGTCTTTACGCCAGTTCAACAAACTGTCGGCACCCCAGTTCGACAGCGCGGATGAAACGCCTGCAACCTACAATCAGGCGGTACGCCGTGCCGCCCCCGCCGTGGTTAACGTCTATAACCGCGGGCTTAACAGTTCCGCTCATAACCAGCTGGAAATTCGCACGCTCGGGTCCGGGGTGATCATGGATGACCGGGGTTACATCATTACCAACAAGCACGTGATCAACGATGCCGACCAGATCATTGTCGCCCTGCAGGACGGTCGCGTGTTTGAAGCCCTGCTGGTGGGGTCGGACAGCCTGACCGATCTGGCGGTGCTGAAAATCAACGCTACGGGCGGTCTGCCCACTATCCCGATCAATCGCAAACGAACCCCGCACATTGGTGACGTGGTGCTGGCAATTGGTAACCCGTATAACCTGGGCCAGACCATCACTCAGGGGATTATCAGCGCAACCGGCCGAATCGGCCTGAACCCGTCAGGGCGACAGAACTTCCTGCAAACCGATGCCTCAATCAACCATGGTAACTCCGGCGGCGCGCTGGTGAACTCGCTGGGCGAACTGATGGGCATTAACACCCTTTCCTTCGACAAGAGCAACGATGGTGAAACACCGGAAGGGATTGGCTTTGCCATTCCGTTCCAGCTGGCGACCAAAATTATGGACAAGCTGATCCGCGATGGCCGCGTGATCCGTGGCTACATTGGTATTGGCGGGCGTGAAATCGCGCCGTTGCATACGCAGGGCGGTGGTATCGATCAGATCCAGGGGATTGTGGTCAACGAAGTCGCGCCTGGCGGCCCGGCGGCTAATGCGGGCATTCAGGTGAACGACGTCATCCTTTCCGTCAACGGTACGCCAGCGGTCTCTGCGCTTGAAACGATGGACCAGGTGGCTGAAATTCGACCGGGCTCTATCATCCCCGTCGAAGTCATGCGTAATGACAAGAAGCTGACGATTCAGGTCACCATTCAGGAATACCCGGCCACTAACTGACGGGCATAAAAAAACGGAGCGTAGCGCTCCGTTTTTTTTACCGGGACAAGATCACTTGTTAACGAATTCTTCGCCCAGGGTGATATCTTTTTTCAGCGTATCCAGCATGCCTTCCATCGCGTTTTGCTCAAACGCGCTCAGCGTGCCGATAGACTTACGCTCTTCAACGCCGTTTTTACCCAGCAGCAGCGGCTGAGAGAAGAAGCGCGCGTGCTCGCCGTCGCCTTCTACGTAAGCGCATTCAACCACGTTTTTCTCGCCCTGCAGCGCGCGAACCAGAGACAGGCCAAAACGCGCCGCCGCCTGGCCCATAGACAGGGTTGCAGAACCGCCACCCGCCTTCGCTTCCACCACTTCGGTGCCCGCGTTCTGAATACGTTTGGTCAGATCGGCCACTTCCTGCTCGGTGAAGCTCACGCCCGGGATCTGCGACAGCAGAGGCAGGATAGTCACACCAGAGTGTCCGCCGATAACCGGCACTTCCACTTCCGTTGGCTGCTTGCCTTTCAGCTCAGCCACGAAGGTGTTGGAACGGATGATATCCAGCGTAGTCACGCCGAACAGTTTGTTCTTATCGTAAACACCCGCTTTCTTCAGCACTTCCGCAGCGATGGCAACGGTGGTGTTCACCGGGTTGGTGATGATACCAATGCACGCTTTCGGGCAGGTTTCAGCGATCTGCTGAACCAGGTTTTTCACGATGCCCGCGTTGACGTTGAACAGGTCTGAACGATCCATACCCGGTTTACGCGCAACGCCAGCGGAGATCAGCACGACGTCGGCACCCTGCAGCGCAGGACGCGCATCTTCACCGGAGAAGCCTTTGATTTTCACAGCTGTCGGGATGTGGCTCAGGTCAACCGCCACGCCTGGGGTTACCGGAGCAATATCGTACAGGGAGAGTTCTGAGCCTGAAGGCAGTTGGGTTTTCAGTAGTAGGGCAAGCGCCTGGCCGATACCACCAGCAGCGCCGAGGACTGCAACTTTCATCCTAAACTCCTTATTATGGTTAACTTTAAGTATCTGTAACTCCGTTGCGGCGACCATAATTCAGCAAGTCATTAATTACAATTTTCGTAGCTAAAGAATTTGAGGTCGCGCGTCTTTCGCCTTCACCTGAATACTATCGGGCTGCGGGCAGCAACGAATTAAGAGGGGGTTACAATACACCCTGCCACACCACCAAAACAACATCATTTTGATAACATTTAATTTACTTTTAAGCTTATTTGCACGGCGTGACCCAGGCATGTTTTCCGATAACGAAATCTGATAAAATCACTCCCTTTCATAACATTATTTCAGCCTACCCGCTGGCAGATTGTTTGCATAAAAATTCATCCACATGCATAATAATGTTGTTTCTACCGTCATATTCCGGGTGACTTATGCGAAGCTCGTCTAAGCAAGAAGAATTAGTAAGGGCGTTTAAAGCGCTACTTAAAGAAGAGAAATTCAGTTCTCAGGGAGAAATTGTTCAGGCGTTGCAGGAACAAGGCTTCGACAACATCAACCAGTCGAAAGTCTCCCGCATGTTAACCAAGTTCGGTGCGGTGCGTACGCGTAACGCTAAAATGGAAATGGTCTATTGCCTGCCTGCTGAACTTGGCGTGCCGACTACCTCCAGCCCGCTGAAGAACCTGGTTCTCGATATCGACTATAACGATGCCGTCGTGGTGATCCATACCAGCCCCGGTGCCGCACAGCTGATTGCCCGCCTGCTGGACTCGCTGGGTAAAGCTGAGGGGATCCTCGGCACCATCGCCGGTGACGACACCATCTTTACCACACCAGCTAACGGTTTCTCTGTTAAAGACCTCTACGAAGCTATTCTGGTTCTGTTCGAACAGGAACTGTAATTGCCTGCCCCGCAGCATTCGGCTGCGGGGATAATGCTGCCGCTGCCTCGTTTCACCCTGCTTTCCTCTGCCTGTTACTTTTGCATTTAGTGCTTTTTACCGCCCGTTAACATTCATCCAGTGAATAATCTGCCGCGAAATCGCACAAAAAATCAAATTCTCATATCCTGTTGATTCTCATTACAAAACGTATCTTTTGCGGCGCGATAGCCCCCTTTTTTATGCAATACGGTTATTAAAACCAACTTTTTTAACGCGTAATAACAAGCGCAACCATTAGTCTGGTATTAATTTTTTGTGTGATTAGTGTATACTTGATTTTGTGATGAGGGTCACAGAACAAAGACCCCAGTAAAATAATTGACGAGGTAAATAATCATGAAAATCAAAACCACTGTTGCAGCCCTGAGCGTACTCTCTGTCCTGTCATTCGGTGCCTTCGCAGCCGACACTATTAACGCCGAGCAGGCACAATCCCGTCAGGCTATCGGGACGGTTTCTGTCGGTGCCATCGGTACTTCTCCGATGGACATGCACGAAATGCTGAACAAAAAAGCGGAAGAACAGGGTGCGTCCGCCTATCGCATCATCGAAGCGCGCAGCGGCGACCACTGGCACGCTACCGCAGAACTGTACAAGTAAACCCTCGTCGTATCTCATCATACGACTTGCCCCTGGCCTCCCGGTCAGGGGCTTTTTTATGGGTGACGCACATTGAAGCGTAGCTGCCCTTCCAGCTCCTCTTCCGCTTCATCAAACAACAAAATCAAGGCACCGAAGCGTCTGCGCTGTTTTTCAGGCAGATGGGTGAACTCGATTTCCAGCGGTAGCGGCAGCCGATTGCCGGTAACCACATCCCACAGCATATCCAGATTGCTCACGCTGTCCCGCTCCAGGTCGAACGCCCGAATAAACTCGCGATAGAAGTCTTCCTGACTGTCGATTTCATCAAAATCAAAGGTATAAATTTTCATTGCCAGCCACCCGGTACAGGCGGGCGGCAGATGCCGCCCTGTCTATTATAATCCCCCGATATGCAGGGTTTTAACTTCGAGAAACTCCTCCAGCCCCAGCACGGAGCCTTCGCGGCCCAGCCCGGACTCTTTTACTCCCCCAAACGGTCCCAGCTCGGTCGATACCGCGCATTCGTTAATGCCGATCATGCCGCTCTCAATCGCCTGCGACACGCGGAACACGCGCGACAGATTCTGGGTATAGAAGTAGGCCGCCAGCCCGTATGGCGTATTGTTGGCGCGCATGACCACCTCATCTTCCGAGGTGAAGCGGAAGCAGGCGGCTACGGGACCAAAGGTCTCCTCTTCTGCCAGCTTCATCCCTTCATGACAGTCGCCGAGCACGGTTGGCATCCAGAAGTTACCGCCAAGCTCGTGCGGCTTACCGCCAGCCAGCACGGTGGCGCCCTTCGCTACCGCATCCTCGACGTGCTCACGTACCTTATCGACAGCCGAAGGTTCAATCAGCGGGCCGACAACGACTCCCTCCTCCAGGCCGTTACCTACCTTCAGCGCCTTCACCGCGTCGGCAAGCTGATTCACAAACCTGTCGTAGACCGTTTCCTGAATATAGAAGCGGTTTACGCTGACGCAAACCTGCCCGGCGTTACGGAACTTATTGGCAATCGCGCCCTTAACGGCGGCATCAATATCCGCATCCTCGAAAACGATGTAGGGCGCGTTGCCGCCCAGCTCCATCGACACTTTTTTCATCGTTTCCGCGGCGTTGCGTACCAGCGTTTTCCCGACGGCGGTTGAGCCGGTGAAGGAGATTTTGCGCACGTCGCGGCTGGCCATAATGGCGTCGCTGATTTCTGAGGTACTTCCCGCGACCGCGTTGAGCACACCATCCGGCACGCCGGCCTGCTTCGCCAGCGTCAGCAGCGCAAAGGCGCTCAGCGGCGTGTTGTTTGCTGGCTTAATGACGCCGGTACACCCTGCCGCCAGCGCCGGACCGAGCTTGCGGGTGAGCATAGCCATCGGGAAATTCCATGGCGTGATGGCAGCTACCACGCCGACGGGTTCACGGGTTGCCAGAATACGGGAGCCGGGCTTAACCGGAGGGATGATTTCACCGTTGGCGCGCTTGGCCTGCTCGGCAAACCACTGAATGAAGCTGGCGGCATATTCCACTTCGCCCTCAGCCTCTTTCAGCGGCTTACCCTGCTCGGTGGTCATCAGCCGTCCGAGCCAGCTTTTGTTCTCAATAATCAGTTCATACCAGCGGTAGAGGATCGCAGAGCGCTCTTTTGCCGTTTTTGCGCGCCATGCGGGAAAGGCTTTGGTCGCGGCCGCAATGGCCTCTTCGGTTTCGGCTTTACCCGCTTTCGCCACCCTGGCGATGGTCTCGCCCGTGGCGGGGTTCAGCACGTCAAACGTGGTGTCGAGAGTTTTCCAGATACCGTTAACCAGATACCCGTTCTGAAAAAGAATACTGTCCTGAAGAGCCTGGGTTGTCATGTGTCCTCCCTTCCTGAATGTTTGAACCTGCAGGAATAAGTATAGCCACAAAAAAACCGACGCTTTTGGCGTCGGTTTTCTCTTCATCAGCTGTCCGTCAGCGCATTCTGGTAGCGGTGGAGCATAAATACCAGCCGCTCTACCGGCTCGGTGACCTGCGGCGGGGCTTCCCAGATCCGCAGCTTCTCCTGGTAAACGTCCAGCTCCTCCAGCAGCTGCCTAAAGTAGCGGCGACGCTTGTCATCGCTGGATGCAGAAATCACGTGGTCCGCCGTGCGCCGAAGCTGGCGGTGGAAGGCCGATAAATCATCGTTGATCGGCACCGGCGCGTTTCGCAGACGCTGGTGCGCAATAATCATGGTCAACGCCAGGCGGAACCTCGCGATATCGCCCGGGAATTTGTTCAGCAGCAGGAAAAGCTGCTGATAGAGCGCCGGCAGGTGGTTCTCCTTGCGCCGTGCGGTATTGGTGGTCAGGGAAGAGACGGCCGCCGACACGAACTGGTTCAGCAGCACGCGCCCTGTCCGCGCCCGGGAGTTATCCCGCACCAGCAGGATCACCATCATCGCCAGGAAACAGCCCACCAGCTGCCCCAATGCGCTGTCCAGGAACTGGCTGAAATGGAAGGTCATCGGGTTATCCAGCACGATGATGTTAATGGTGCTCGCCAGCGCACCCAGCGATCCCAGGCGGCGCTTCTGGACCTCTATGCCAATAAAGAACGCCATTACCGCCAGGCTGATACAGAGTAAAAGCATGCTTTGCTGCGTCGAGGGGATGATCACCAGGAAGTAGAGCGCGCCAATGGGTAACGCAGCAATGGTGCCGTACAGAAAATCGATGGCGACCATGCGCGGATTGGGCAGACGCATCGCCAGGGCGGTAACGACGGCAATCATCACCATCGCACCGCTACCGGACGTCCAGCCGGTCCACAGCCAGAACAACGTGCCGAGTATGCAGGCCAGGGTGGTACGCCAGAAGTTAACCATCGCATGATGGCGCTCGGCGGATTCCGGCTTGATCACCACTTCGCCCTGTAACACTTCTTCTTCCGCCGCACTGATTTTGGTGTTGCCCGTCACGCCGCGCTTCAGAAGCAGATAGCGCGTCGCCGCGCCGACCCAGGTATAAATGGTCACCGGGGTATCGCGCTCCCCTGTCCAGGCGATAACCCGACGCATGCGCTTAAGCTGTCGGTGCACGTCCTGCACCGTCTCTACCGGCTCGTCAAACAGCTCGCGGAAGGTATCCGTTACCGCTTCAGGACGAGTGTTCTGAATCAGATAGGTTTCGCAGGCCTGGGTGATCAGCGTTAACGACACGGTATTGATCGCTTTCAGGCGACGGTTTGCCCGATCCCAGCGGGAAGACTCCATATTGAGATTACTGCGCATCCCCTCCAGCGCCTGCGTACGGCGCACCAGGCCGCTCCAGGCTTTGTCGACCTCTTCGCTGTCGCCATGCTTAATGCACAGCTGCATGAGCTGGTACTGGGCAACGATGAGCGCATCCAGCTCCCGATCGACTTCCTGCTTGATGGATCGCGGAGAGAAAAGCAGATCCGCGACTATCGCGCAGACGATGCCGATGACAATTTCGCTGCAACGTTCCACGGCGAACTGCGGGGCGAGCAGCGGTTCGGTCTGAATAGTGATGATGATAATCAGCGCGGTATACCCGGCCAGACCCCAGGCGTAGGAGTTCTCAACCTTCACCAGAGAAGAGACCCAGGTACAGAAACCGGCCCAGATACAGCACACGATCAGCATCAGCAGCGGGGTGCGGATCATCAGTATGATAATGGTCAGCGCGGCGATACAGCCGATAAAGGTCCCGATAATGCGCAGCATCCCGCGATAGCGGATTGCCCCGGAGTAGGGTTCACCGCCGGCAGCAAAGGCGGGACCGGCGGCGACAATCGCGGCGGTCAGAACGGCCCAGCGCGGCGTTTCAAGCTGGAAGTGGAAGCCAACGAACAGCGCCAGCACAATGGCGCATGCCAGCTTCACGGCGAAGCGGATGTGCTGGCTGGCGATGGAAAAAATGCCCATAACGATTAACCAAACTCGCGCAGGCGATGGGCGATTTGACGGAAGAGCGAATCCTGGCTGGCATCACGGTCTTTTTCACCGGTGATCACCACCGTCGCGGTGGTGCCTGCGGGCCAGAGGTTACTCTGCTGCTCATCCAGACGAATGCGTACCGGCACGCGCTGCGCCAGGCGCACCCACTCAAGGTTGGAGTCTACGGTCGCCATCCCTTTCGCATCATTGGAGCTGCTGGCGTTAGTTACCCCCGCTGCAATGCTGTCCACGGTCCCTTTCAGAACCCGGTTGCTGCCGAGCGGCGTGATTTCGGCGCGATAGCCCGGACGTACGCCTTCCAGCTTGGTCTCTTCCATATAGGCGAGGACGTAGAAGGAGTTCTGTTTCACCAGCGCCACGGCGGTTGAGCCGCGCGTGATAAACTCGCCCGCATAGACGTTAAGGTTGGTCACCCAGCCATCGGACGGGGCGCGGATAACGGTACGCTCCAGATCGAGCTTCGCCAGATCGCGCGTCGCCTGGGCTTTTGCCAGCTGGTGCAGCACGGTTTGCAGCACGTTGTTGGACTGGTCAATCTCTTCTCGGGACATGGCCTGGATGCCCAGCCTGTTACGGCGACCTGCTTCACGGCGTTTTTCAGAGGCCAGCGCGTTGTAATACGCCACATCCGCTTCAGCTTCTTCGAGGGCTTTTTGATAGCGCGGCTGGTCGATGGTGAACAGCACCTGATCTTTTTTTACCAGCTGGTTATCGTGGACGTTGACGGCCGTAATAAGCCCGGCGACGTCTGGCGCGATGGCGACCACTTCGGCGCTAAAACGCGCATCGCGCGTCCACGGTGACTCGGTGTAATAGACCCAGGCGCGAAAAATAGCGATGAACGCCAGGATGACCAGCGCCATAGTGATGGCGGTGCGGGAGATTTTTCTTGTTAGCGTTTTCACATCAACCTCAGACAAACATGCGCGATATTAAGTAGAACAGGCAGCAATACAGCGCGGTATTAAACAATGCAGGGTGCCAGACGAAATCATAAATCCCGGTGGGGACCAGCACCTTGCGCACCAGCCAGAAGATCGCCAGTGATAAAAGAAGCTCGAAAAATATCGGTGGGAACGACAAACCGAACACCACGATAACGGGAAACAGACTCATGTTGACCTTGATTAGAGAGAGTGCAGGCTACTGGATTGTTAAGCACGCGCCGCCGCAGGAGAGCAGGAAATGCCGGGCGAAAGTGGCGCAGCCGTTATGTAATTAATAGTATATTAACGTAACTGTTATGCTGTTATCTATCATATGTGATCTAAATCACTTTTAAGCCAGAGTGAATAATGGAACGTCTAAAACGCATGTCGGTGTTTGCCAAAGTGGTTGAACAAGGCTCTTTTACCGCCGCAGCTCGTCAGCTACAAATGAGCGTCTCATCCATTAGCCAGACGGTGTCAAAACTGGAAGATGAACTCCAGGTAAAGCTGCTTAACCGCAGCACCCGCAGCATCGGGCTGACGGAGGCTGGTAAGATTTACTACCAGGGCTGCCGCCGGATGCTGCATGAAGTGCAGGATGTACACGAACAGCTCTATGCTTTTAACAACACGCCGATCGGCACGCTGCGCATTGGGTGTTCTTCAACTATGGCACAAAATGTTCTCGCTGCCATGACGGCGGAAATGCTGAAAGAGTATCCCGGCTTAACCGTCAATCTGGTGACGGGCATTCCGGCACCGGACCTGATTGCCGATGGATTAGACGTGGTGATACGCGTTGGCGCCCTGCAGGACTCAAGCCTGTTCTCGCGTCGCCTGGGCAGCATGCCGATGGTGGTCTGCGCCTCGAAAAGCTATCTGGCGCAGTATGGCGTGCCGGAAAAACCCGCCGATCTCGGCAACCATTCATGGCTGGAATACAGCGTGCGCCCGGACAATGAGTTTGAACTGATCGCACCGGAAGGACTTTCCACCAAACTGCTGCCGGAAGGCCGGTTCGTCACTAACGATCCGATGACCATCTCGCGCTGGCTGGTTGCCGGTGCCGGGATCGCCTACGTGCCGCTGATGTGGGTGATCAACGAGATCAACTCCGGCGAGCTGGAGATCCTGTTCCCCCGGTACCAGTCCGATCCGCGTCCGGTTTATGCGCTCTATACCGAAAAGGACAAGCTGCCGCTGAAGGTGCAGGTCTGTATTAACTATCTGACGGACTATTTTGTGGAAGTGGCGGAGCTGTTTCAGGGCATGCGGGGAAGAAGGAAAGAGTAGGCCTTCCCCCTCATCCCGGCCCTCTCCCAAAGGGGCGAGGGCGAAAAGACCGCACGGAGCAGTCCCCACTCCCCGTTGGGCAGAGGGTCAGGGTGAGGGGAAAATGAAAAATTACGCCGTACCGCCCACCGTCAGGTTATCGACCTTCAGGGTTGGCTGGCCCACGCCCACCGGCAGGCTCTGACCTTCTTTGCCGCAGACGCCCACGCCGTTATCCAGCTTCAGATCGTTACCGACCATGGAGATCTGCTGCATTGCTTCAATCCCGGATCCGATCAGCGTCGCCCCTTTTACCGCTTTGGTCACTTTGCCTTTCTCAATCAGATACGCTTCTGAAGTCGAGAAGACAAACTTGCCGGAGGTGATATCCACCTGGCCGCCGCCAAAGTTTGGCGCGAAGATGCCGTAATCAACGGATTCGATAATCTCCTGCGGCGTGGATTTGCCCGGCAGCATGTAGGTATTGGTCATGCGCGGCATCGGCAGGTGCGCGTAAGATTCACGACGACCGTTGCCCGTTGGCGCAACGCCCATCAAGCGCGCGTTGAGCTTGTCCTGCATGTAACCTTTCAGCACGCCGTTCTCGATCAGCACGTTGTACTGGCCCGGGGTACCTTCGTCGTCGATAGAAATCGAGCCGCGACGGTCGAGCATGGTGCCATCATCCACCACGGTACACAGCTCGGAGGAGACAAGCTGCCACATCTGGCCGCTGAATACGGACGTACCGCGACGGTTGAAATCGCCTTCCAGACCGTGCCCAACCGCTTCGTGCAGCAGCACGCCCGGCCAGCCAGCGCCCAGCACCACCGGTAGCGTACCGGCGGGGGCTGCCACGGCAGACAGGTTAACCAGCGCCATGCGCACGGCCTCTTTTGCCCACGCATCCGCGCGCGCTTCGCCGTCAACATCGCCCAGGAACCAGTCATAGCCGAAACGTCCGCCACCACCGCTTGAGCCGCGCTCGCGCTTGCCGTCGTCTTCTACCTGAACGCTGATGGAGAGACGGACCAGCGGACGCACGTCGGCGGCCAGCGTACCGTCTGTCGCCGCCACCAGAATCAGCTCATAGACACCGCTCAGGCTGGCAGACACTTCCTGCACCCGTTTATCCGCTGCACGGGCCACTTTGTCCACGCGGCGCAGGATGTCCAGCTTCTCTTCGCGGCTCATGCTTTGCAGCGGATCGATGCTGGTATAGAGCGCAGAATGCTGTACTTCACCCAGGGTTTTTACGCGACCGTCGCCGGTATCGCGCACAATGGTTCGCGCGGCCTGCGCGCTCTGCTCAAGTGCGGCCAGGCTAATCTGGTCAGCATAGGCAAAACCGGTTTTCTCGCCGCTGACGGCGCGTACGCCGACGCCCTGGTCAATGTTGTAAGAGCCATCTTTAATGATGCTGTCTTCTAAAACCCAGGATTCGTGATAGCTCGACTGGAAATAGAGATCGCCGTAGTCGAGACGGCGTTCGGTCAGTTGACCAAGAATGGAGAACAGGTCCTGATGGCTCAGGCCGTTCGCTGCGAGCAAATGTTCACTTACCAGGTTCAGACTCATCGTATTGCTACTCGTTCGTTGCCGCCCGTGGCGATATAAAGATCGTATTTATTGAGAGTGAGGCAATTACCTGCCCACGTCAAATCATTGCTGTGCTTCTTTGCGCGGCTGGCGCAGCACTTCATTAATCTGCGGTTTATCGATTGGGCCCGTAATGCGGTAGCGCAGAATCGAGACTTTGCTCCATAGCGGCCCCAGCACTTTGCTGGCGGCAAATACCGCTGCACCGATAATCGGGTTGACCACGAAAGCCGTCGCCACGCCCACGGTGGCTGAAATTTCCGGGGCGACGACCGCTTCCATATCCAGCTCACGACGCACGAGGTTCACCGACCCTTTCATGGCGATATCCGCTTCCAGGCCGTCCACCAGCGTATCGTCGGTATGCATAACGCCATCCTTGATCCAGGCCGTTGAGCGAATGGAGTCATAATAGAAACCCTCGTTAAAGGTGTCGCTAAAATCGAAGCGCAGCTTGCGCAGCAGCGCGTCAAAGCTCAGCAGGCGCAATATCTGCCCCGCATGACCGGTGCTGACATCGGCTATTTCACCCTTACCAAAGCGGGTTCTGAGAATACCGTTGAGCGAGGCCTCATCCGGCGTCCACGGCGCGGCGCGCCAGTGCAGATCGTAATTCACATCGAAGGACGATCCGCGAAGCGGCGTGCTGATACCGAAGAAGTTAGCCGCGGCATCGAGCTTGTTCCCTTTAATATCCCCTTTCAGCGAGGTGCGCTGTTCACCCGGTTTATTTACCCATTCGCCTGCGGCGGTAAGGCGTCCAAAGCCAGTATCCACCAGCCCACCGGAGAGGCTCAGCGTATGGCCCTTAATAGCAAAATCACCGTCGATACGGCCATATTTTTGCCCCCACAGCCAGCACTCCGCGCAGCGAAGCTGGAGATCGGGCCAGCCGCTGAAATCCACGCGCGCGGAGCCACTCAGCGGCGAGGCAGTCGTCGGCTGGGCGTTAGCTGCCGCAAAGGTCGGGTTGTAATAGAGATAGCGAATTGCCGCCTGCCACGGGGCGTTATCGCGCATCGTCAACGTGCCGTTAATTTCCCGCCCCTTCGCCTCCACGCGCGAGCCGTTAGCCACAGGCCGGGAAACAATGCTCAGGTTATTCCACTGCTGCCCCCCCAGCGTCAAAGCCGGCGTGCGCAAGGTGATGGCCTGCGGGAACTGCGCCGTTTGATCGACGTTTTGTCCTACCCCTTTCTGGAACAGCGCCAGCCACTGCGCGCCGTCCAGCGGCGGGAGGTTCAGTTCAACCCCCGCCTGCTCCGGCAGCGGCGGCAGGGTTCGGCTGTCCGTCGTCCAGATCGCCCTGTCCAGCGTCAGCTTGCGGCTGAGCAGCCAGCGGCTGTTAAAGTGGTTCGTTCCGCCAGCGTTACCGGTTAAATCAAAGCTGTTGAGGTTACCCGCAACGTTAACGTTAACAGGCAGTGGTTCACCGCTTTTCTTATTCAGCGGCGCGGGAAGCTGGCTGCTGAGATTTTTCAGGTCGCCGGTGATATCGACGCTGTAGCGCGCCCCGGCGTGATAAGGCAGGTCGATGGCGACCTTGCCATTCCATGACACCGCACCGTCCACCGCGTTCTCAATCGGCTTCGGCAGAACATTCATGCGTGACGGCTGCCAGTTCGCGTCCATATTTACCGCCACCTGATAGGCTTTATCGCCCTCGGTAGTGGAGAAATCGATATTGACGGGTTGATTAAACCAGGTCGCTTTCAGCGGCTCGCTTTTCAGATTGCCGTTAACAAAGCTGAACTGTCCGCTGAGGTTCTTCAGGGTACTGTCCAGCGGCTTGATATAGAGGCTGTTGTTGTTAAGGCGTACGTCGCCTTTGGCGGTAGTCATCTCGCCGTCGAGGGGAATATCCAGATGTAAGCGAGCATTCACATCGCCATCTAACTGTAGCTGCTGAAGGGTAGCTGCCAGGGAGTCATTCAGCGGCGTTTCCTCAAAGTACGGACCAACCGCTTTACCCGGCCCCTGAATATCCGCATCAATCAGCAATTTCTCTTTGGAGTAATCCGGGATGTTTGCCGTCAGGTTGCTGGCGGTCACGCCGCCCAGCGCAACGCTGTCGGTCTTCATCCACAGGCCGTCATTCAGGAAGTTAAGTTCAATATCCAGATTTTTCAGCGCGGGCCAGCCCGGCTGGAAGGCATATGTGGCGTTGCGCAGCGGCACCAGCACCTGGAACTGGCCTTCGTTATGTTTATACGGGAACAGGTGCGGATTACCGCCGTAGACCAGCGTGGCGTTATCAGCCTGACCGCCCTGAATGGCGCCGCTGAGGTAGTCCACCAGCGCCTTGCCCATCAGGTTTTCCGGGAAGTAGCGCCACGCCTGCGAACCATCATCCGTGCTGATGCCCGCCAGAATACCCAGCCACGGCTCATCGCCTTCAGGCTGCAGATAACGGAAGTTTCCGCGCGCATGTACCGCTTTGGCTTTTACATCGATGTCGCGGCCATCCAGCTGAAAACCGTTGCCATTCTTCAGCCAGTTGAGCGTAGCGTTGCCTTTTTCGATTTCCAGCGGTGCTCGAAAGACCGTTTCGTACGGCATGTTGGCGTCGTGCATTTCTGCCGTCAGCCTGCCGTTCTCCACGCTACCTTCCAGCTTGCCGCTGAAGTGTTCAGCACCCGGCAGCAGTTTCCACTGGTTCCACGCGAGGTTTTTCCATGACGCCTGGAAGCGTGTCTTTTCCGTAGCCTGTAGCGGAATATCCAGCGCCAGCCGGTTTATCTGCCCGCTCGGCTGCGTCGCCAGCCAGATTTCGCCCAGCTCCGGGGAGAGTTTTGCCGCCATTGAACGCAGCCCTTCGATCGCCGTCAGATCCAGGTTACTGGCGCGGATACGCAGCTCGTCGCTGCGTTTACTGCTTATCCCGCCCACGTCCTGCTCCGGCATCCACGCCAGCGTCAGCGCGCCGCGCGGCCAGGGTTTGTTATCCATGGATATGCGCGTGTCGGGAATAGCGAACTGCCAGCCGCCTTTTTCCTGCGTAACGTGCGCGGTGAGGTTATCGACGGAGAGCTGATGCTGACGGCGTTCCCCTTTCCAGCTCGCGCCCCCCTGCTTCAGCCAGATATCTCCGCTGGCGAACGCGCCGTTTGTCAGCGTCATCCAGCCTTCGAGGCTGAAGCGCGCGGTTTCGAGCTGCATGTTTTGCTGCAGCCATTCCCCCAGCCACGGCTTCACATCCACGTCGTCCGCCTGTAGCCAGACCCTGCCGTTGTTCAGCAGGCCGTTGTCGTCGCGCAGATCCATCCGCACCTGCATAACGCCGTGCTGCCCGTTCAGGCTGGAGAGATTCACCTGTCCCTCGGCGCGGTGGCGATCTTTCCCGTTAAGCCATGTCAGCTGCGGGATAGCCAGCTCAGCGCGCTGCCCGGAAAGGGTAATAAAGCTCACTTCGCTGTCGCGTAGATCGAAGTGATCGAACTGACGCAGGAAGAGATCGCTGATACGGTTAGCTTCCAGCCCCTGATTGCCGTCACCGCTTCGCAGCGGCGTGTTGGTTATTAGCTGTAGCTGCCAGAAGGTGAGATCGCGAAACTGCCAGCGCATATGCAGCAGGCTTTGCCAGACGTCCAGCGCCAGGGTGACGCGTTTGATTTTAAGATGGCCGCCATCTTTCAGGCCGGCACTGATATCCCGCGCATCGAGCGTCGGGCCGAAGTTCTGCCAGCTTGCTTCGATGTGGCTCACGTCCACCGGCATTCCGGTGGCGGATTCGATTTTGGCCAGGATCTGCGGACGCCAGCTGTCCAGGTGCGGTAAGGCGAGACGCAGCCCGCTCACGAGCAACGCGACAATCACGACCAGCGTTGCCCCTGTAAGCAGTAAAATCCCCGGCAATCGCCTCACGCGTCTCTCCTTGTCAGCCTTTATTCTCGCAGCGAAAACTGCGCTTACATCATTACGACGTCAAACTGCTCCTGGTTATAGAGCGGCTCAATTTGCACTTTTACCTGTTTGCCGACAAAGATTTCCACTTCCGCCAGCGCGTGCGACTCTTCCCCTTTCAGGGCCTCCGCCACAGCAGGGGAAGCATAGACCAGAAAACGGTCCGAGTCGTAGGCGTGATGAACCCGCACAATCTCACGCATGATTTCGTAGCAGACCGTCTCCACCGTCTTTACCGTTCCGCGTCCATGGCAGGTTGGACACTCATTGCAGAGCACATGTTCCACGCTTTCGCGGGTCCGTTTCCGGGTCATTTCCACCAGACCCAGCTGCGAGAAGCCGTTGATGCTGGTTTTCACGCGATCTTTACTCAGCGCCTGCTCCAGCGAGTGCAGCACGCGGCGGCGGTGATCTTCATTATTCATATCGATAAAGTCGATGATGATAATGCCGCCCAGATTGCGCAGGCGAAGCTGGCGCGCAATGGCCTGCGTCGCTTCGATGTTGGTGTTGAAGATGGTGTCATCAAGGTTGCGATGGCCGACAAACGCGCCGGTGTTGATATCAACGGTGGTCATCGCTTCGGTCTGGTCGATGATCAGGTAACCGCCCGATTTCAGCTCAACCTTACGCTCCAGCGCGCGCTGAATTTCGTTTTCAACATCATACAGGTCGAATATCGGCTGGCGACCCGTGTAATGCTCCAGCAGACCCGGCATTTCCGGGATGTATTCGGCGGTGAACTCCAGCAAGGCTTCGTACGTCAGGCGGGAGTCAACGCGGATGCGGTCAAGCTGGGCGTCGGCAAAATCACGCAATACGCGCTGGGCGAGCGCCAGCTCACCGTAAAGCCGATAGCGGGTCTGGTTGCGTTTTTTACGCTCCATCACCTTGGTCCAGACGCGCTTCAGATAGGCCGCGTCAGAGGCCAGATCGTCTTCACTGATCCCTTCAGCCGCGGTACGGATAATAAAGCCGCCCTGCTCGTCGCAGTAGGCGCTAACCACCTTTTTCAGGCGCTCGCGCTCGCTTTCGCTTTCGATACGCTGGGAGACGCCAACGTGCGACGCGCCCGGCATAAACACCAGGTAGCGTGAAGGCAGGGTGATGTCGGTGGTCAGACGCGCGCCTTTAGTGCCCAGCGGATCTTTCACCACCTGCACCATCAGATCCTGGCCCTGACGCACCAGCTCAGAGATGTCGCGCACGGCAAACTGCTTTTGCTCTTCGCCTGCCACGCATTCGGTGTGCGGCATGATATCGGAGGCATGTAAAAACGCCGCCTTATCGAGCCCAATATCTACAAAAGCCGCCTGCATACCCGGTAGTACACGACTGACACGACCTTTGTAGATATTGCCTACGATTCCGCGCCGCGCTTCACGCTCAATATGGATTTCCTGAAGAATGCCACCATCAATGTAGGCCACACGGGTTTCCGATGGCGTTACGTTTACCAACAATTCAGCCGTCATAATTATCCCTTCCCTCACGCAGTGAGTTAAAATTGCTCAGCAACTCATACGTTTCCACCAGCGGTAAGCCGACTACGGCGTGATAGCTGCCATTTATCTTCCTGACAAAACAGCCACCCAACCCTTGAATACCGTATGCACCTGCTTTATCCATAGGTTCACCGCTGGCGATATAGCCGGCGATCTCCTCGTCGGTGAGGACTCTGAACGTCACTTCCGTAACCACCAGGCAATCCAGCACGTGCTGGCTATCCGCCAGCGCCACCGCCGTCATCACCTGATGCGTTTGTCCGGACATTTTGCGCAGCATCCGCGCCGCGTGGGCCGCGTCGCGGGGTTTCTCAAGCACTTCACCATTAAGAATAACGATGGTGTCTGCACCCAGCACCAGCAGGTCACGCGGCACACAGGCAACGCCCGCCTGCGCTTTCTCGCGCGCCAGACGGGAAACGTACTGCTGAGCGCTTTCGCCCTCAGCGCGTTTTTCTTCAATACCGGTAACGATGCGTTCGAAGGACACGCCCAACTGCGCGAGCAGTTCCTGGCGACGCGGAGAACCGGAGGCAAGATACAGAGACGTCATAGAAACCTTTTATTGCACGGCAAACTGCTGGCGGATTTTACGCATCAGCAGGAACAGCCACGGCCAGAGCACACCGTTTACTACACTACTCCAGAACACTTCCGGTCGGAAAGAGACGTTGATCACTAAAAACTCTGCCCAGAAAACAACGATATCCGCAGCGAGCGACAACAACATCACCACCAGCGCCTGTTGCCAGAGCGCAAGGTTACGAAAGAGCTGGAATTTGAGTGCAACAAGATACGCGATAATGCTCATGGATAAGGCGCGCACGCCAAGCGTAGAGCCGCTGATCAGATCCAGTATGGCACCCATCACAAAACCTGTGCCGACATTTACGCGATGCGGCAGGGCAAGGATCCAGTAGAGCAAAATGAGCAATACCCAGTTTGGCCGGAAAACGAGGATGTCGTCCGGCCAGGGCATGATTTGCAGCAGCAGTGCAACGAGAAATGAGAGCCAGATTACCCAGCGCCCCTGGCTACGATAACTTGCCACTACTGCCCTCCACCCGAGACTTGCGGCGGTGGCGGCGCATCCGGCAGCGGCTGCGTTAAGCCTGTCGCCGGAGCCGGTACGGGCGCAGGTGGCCCCATCGCGTCAGGCGCAGGCAGCACCTGCGGCATCATCTGCATCAGGCGCTCGTTCGCCACGCGATGCACGTCTTCCGGCGTCATCGGGTTAGCGCCGTTTCGATCGGCACCCCACAGCAGCAGCAGGTAGCGCAGACGCTGCAGTCCGGCCGTTGGACGCGCCTGAATAACGGTGTAGGCACGCTGAGTATCGAGCTTCACGGAAGAGACAACCGCAACCGGGTAACCTTCAGGGAAACGGCCGCCCAGCCCGGATGTCACCAGCACGTCGCCCACGCGGATGTCCGTGTTGGCGGGCAGATGTTCCAGCTGCAGATCGTCCGTACAGCCGTTACCGGCGGCAATCACGCGGATGTCGTTACGCAGCACCTGAATCGGCAGCGCATGGGTGGCATCACAAATCAGCAGCACGCGGCTGGTCAGTTTGGCTACCGCCACGACCTGGCCCACAACGCCTTTATCGCTGATAACGGGCTGACCTTCGTATACGCCGTTCACGCTGCCTTTATCAATCACCACCTGATCGCTGTACGGATCGTTAACGGTGGAGATCACCTGGGTGACCATTTTCTGTTCATCCTGGCGCAGCGGCGAGCCAAGCAGTTCACGCAGACGCGCGTTTTCCTGCTTATATTGCCCCAGCATCAGCAGTTCGCTGTTTTTCAGCAGCAGTTCCTGGCGTAACGCACGGTTTTCGAGTTCGAGCTGGTCACGCGATGAGAGCGTTTGCGACACGGAGTCGAGCAGTTCACGGGGACCATTTGATATAAAGTAGAAAGGACTGACGGCGGTATCCATGTACGTTCGGATCTGGCTGAACGTACCGAGGCGGCTATCGGCAATAATGACCCCGAGCGCCACCAGAACCGCCAGGATCAGGCGAAACTGTAGCGACGGGCCACGGCTAAAAATTGGCTTCATAGGCTATGCGTATTCTCGCGTCAGAGAGAAAGGGTAGCAAATTGCTACCCTCTCACACCCGACTACTCTTCGCTAAACAAGTCGCCGCCGTGCATGTCGATCATTTCCAGTGCCTTGCCACCACCACGGGCGACGCAAGTCAGTGGATCTTCTGCAACTACGACAGGAATACCTGTCTCTTCCATTAACAGGCGGTCGAGGTTACGCAGCAGCGCACCACCACCGGTCAGAACCATACCGCGCTCGGAGATATCGGAGGCCAGTTCTGGCGGGCACTGTTCCAGCGCAACCATCACCGCACTCACGATGCCGGTCAGCGGCTCCTGCAGCGCTTCCAGGATTTCGTTGGAATTCAGGGTAAAGCCGCGTGGAACGCCTTCTGCCAGGTTACGGCCGCGAACTTCGATCTCGCGCACTTCGTCACCCGGGTAAGCAGAACCGATTTCATGCTTGATACGCTCTGCGGTTGCTTCACCGATCAGAGAGCCGTAGTTACGGCGAACGTAATTGATGATGGCTTCGTCGAAACGGTCACCGCCGATACGCACGGAAGAGGAGTACACCACGCCGTTCAGGGAGATAACGGCCACCTCAGTGGTACCGCCACCGATATCCACCACCATAGAACCGGTTGCTTCAGAAACCGGCAGACCCGCGCCAATTGCCGCCGCCATCGGTTCTTCAATCAGGAACACTTCACGTGCACCAGCGCCCTGCGCGGATTCACGGATTGCGCGGCGTTCTACCTGCGTTGCGCCAACGGGCACACACACCAGCACTCGCGGGCTTGGGCGCATGAAGCTATTGCTGTGAACCTGCTTGATGAAGTGCTGAAGCATTTTTTCAGTCACGAAGAAGTCAGCAATAACACCGTCTTTCATTGGGCGGATCGCGGCGATGTTGCCTGGAGTACGGCCCAGCATCTGCTTCGCATCATGACCGACTGCGGCCACGCTTTTTGGCGAGCCGGCACGATCCTGACGAATGGCCACAACGGAAGGCTCATTCAATACGATGCCTTGTCCTTTAACATAAATAAGGGTATTCGCGGTACCCAGGTCAATGGACAGGTCATTGGAAAACATGCCACGAAATTTTTTCAACATACTAAGGGATAATCCTGAAAGCTGGGGCGGAAAACAAAATCCGCTTACTTTACCAACCACACGCAGCAGCGACAAGGCGCAAAAATCGTCTGCTACGGTGAAAATTAGTGCAGCACGTTTCCTTTGTTACAAATTCATCCCCTGAATCCCTCAGGGCTGAGTAAACAGCAGCGTCCCTCACTTTCACTTGTAACCCACTAAAGGTCGTTCACTGGCTTTTATGCTCGTCGTACTCAAAGCTACAGGCGCGATATTCTACGTGAAAACAAAGTAAACGGCAGGTCAAACAGAGTATCTTTGCAAATATTTTTTCACGTTGGTGTCAAGCGGCTGAGAGGCGGCAAAAAAATCCCCCTGACCGCCCGCTACGCCGCGCTCTTTCAACATCTGCCATTCACTGCGTGAACGTACGCCTGTGGCAAATACCTGCGTTTGCGTTCCTTTGCACGCTTCCACCAGGCTCTGTACCAGCAGCTGGTTTTCCGTGCGTTTTTCAATCGTTCTGACCAGACCAGGATGCAGCTTCAATAATTCAACATCCAGCTCCTTGATCCAGCTGGTGCTCACCAGCGTCAGACCCGCCTGCGTGACCGCGACGCGAGCCCCCAGCGCATTGATTAATCGCACCACCGGGCGCAACCGGCTGATGTGTTGACCAACATCTGCCTCTGCAAGTTCAAAAATAATGCGTTTACGCTGCGATTTTTCGCACTGCATTAACGTATCGCGCAGCCAGCGCTGGAAGCGCGGGCGAATCAGCGACTCGACGGTCACCTGTAAAGCCAGATTTTCCTCAGGCCAGTACGATAAAAACGGGATGAGGCGGGAGATTTGCTGACGGTCGTACTCTTCAGATAAGCCAAATTGCAGCACCATCGGCAGATACTCAGCGGAAATAACCTCCTCCGCCCCATCAAAAATACGGCACATCAGCTCGCGGTGATGAACGTGACCATTTCTCATGACCGCCGGTTTCTGGTAAATGCGCGGTCCACCGCGGCTCAGCATTTGCTCGATCAGCGTTCGCCAGCGCACGTTACCGCGCCCTTTTTCCGGCAGCGTATCGTCATAGACCGCCCAGCCGTTCGCCCCCTGCAACACGGCGTTACGCGTGGCCGCTTCCGCATGCTCCATGACCTGCTCCGTCGACTGCCCGCCGCGCCATGCGCAGATGCCCATATGCACCATGTCGTCTCGGTCGAGCATTTTGCTCTGCGGCAGCGCATCGACGGCCTTCAGAAGCTGGCTGGCGATACTTTCAGACTCTTTTAACGTGCGGTGAGGCAGTAAGACGGCGAAATCGCTGCGGTGATAGCGTGCCAGTAACGCCCCGGGGTAGCGCATGATAAAGGTCGACAGCAGGTTAATCAGCGTGAAGAGATTCTCCTCCGCCACGCGCTGACCCCACGTATCGCGCAGGAGGTCGAAATCGGGCAGGCGAATCATCATCACCACGCCGTGCGTGCCCACCTTTTCAGGGTCATCAAGAAGCGTAGCCAGCTGATTATCAAAGAAGAGACGGTTGTTGAGGCCCGTTTTGTTATCCTGCGCGGCGTAGGAGCGGATCAGCGTGTCCATACGGCTACGCTGATCGCTGGCAAACTGGATTTCTGAGAGCAGCACGTCCAGCGCGCTGCTGGTACGCGACGGCCATTCATATACCGACCCCCGCACCTGCGGACCGCGTTCACCATTGAGTATCCGTACGGAGCGTGTCTCCAGCAGTTCCTGACCGGAAAGCTGGCGACGCTGCCAGCGAACGGCGAGGAAAATCAGCAGTACGATAAAGGCAACGGCGATGGTTAGCGGCGCGGTGGTCATGAGCGAGCGCAGATAGTTGCTCATCGGATCCTGATAGGTCATATGAATCGACATTCCAGGATGCTTGAGGGAGTGCACCGTTACGTCCCGATACTGATCTACCGTGCCGGCAGGCCGATAGCTGCCCTGCCGGGTATGGCTAAATACGGTCTGCTTCCCCTGCTTAATGTCGATTTTGACGATATCTACCGGCACCATTAACTCATCCAGCTCGCGCGAAAGCGCCGGGAAGGACGTCGTAATGAGGCGGGTATCAATAACCGATGCCACTGATTCAACCCGGTTTACCAGCTTGTCCTGAATGGCGTTATAAAAACTCAGAGAGCAGCCAATTAGCGTGACAAATATGGTCAGCCCCGTCAGCAAGGTGATAAAAGCTGAGAACTTCGTCGTTAATCGCATCCTTGAGATTACTCCGTGGGTTGAAAGGGGTAGCAAGTGAGCGCTAACTTGCATTTCAAATGCGGCATACTACCAAACCTGAGGTATCTGGCAATTTATTGCGTTAAATCGGCACTGAGTTTCATTGAGCGAGTATAGTCTTCGGAACATATTTTCCCATTACTAAACCTGGTGAGGACCCCCTATGCAGGCATTGATCTTAGAACAGCAGGACGGCAAAACCGTTGCCTCGGTACAAGCTATCGAGGAGAGCCGCCTGCCGGAAGGCGACGTGATCGTTGATATCGACTGGTCCAGCCTGAACTATAAGGACGCGCTGGCCATCACGGGAAAAGGTAAAATCATCCGAAATTTCCCGATGGTGCCGGGCATCGATTTTGCGGGCCGCGTGCACGCGAGTGAAGATCCGCGTTTTCATGCCGGGCAGGAGGTACTGCTCACCGGCTGGGGCGTGGGCGAAAACCACTGGGGCGGGCTGGCGGCACGGGCTCGCGTGAAGGGCGACTGGCTGGTACCCATGCCGAAAGGTATGGATGGCCGCAAAGCGATGATCGTCGGCACGGCTGGCTTTACCGCCATGCTCTGCGTAATGGCGCTGGAAGAGGCGGGGATCCGCCCTGAATCCGGCGAAATTGTCGTAACCGGCGCCAGCGGCGGCGTGGGCAGCACGGCCGTCACGCTTCTTCACAAGCTGGGATATCAGGTCGCCGCCGTCTCTGGCCGCGAAAGCACCCACGACTATCTGCGCCAGCTGGGCGCAAGCCGCATCCTCGGCCGCGACGAGTTTGCCGAAACGCGCCCGCTGGAAAAGCAGGTTTGGGCGGGAGCGGTTGATACCGTCGGTGACAAAGTCCTGGCGAAGGTGCTGGCACAGATGAACTATGGCGGCTGCGTGGCAGCCTGTGGGCTGGCGGGCGGCTTTGCTCTGCCGACAACGGTAATGCCATTTATCCTGCGTAACGTGCGTCTTCAGGGCGTCGATTCGGTTATGACCCCAGCCGAGCGGCGCGCGGAAGCCTGGGAGCGTCTGGCGCAGGAGTCTGCGCCTCGTTCTACGATCGGAGCGCCACCGAGATTACCCTGAGCAGGCGCCGGAGTTCGCGAATAAAATCATGGACAACCAGTTCCACGGCCCGCGCGCTGGTCAAAATTGCCTAATCTTCAAATTTTCGTGACATATTCGCGCTAAACCGCCTCCTCCGTCATGCTTAGAAAAACGCCTGACGGAGGATGCCATGAAAACCCGAAAACTGACGGAAGCCGACGTAACGTCTGAATCTGTCTTTATGCTACAGCGCCGCCAGATCCTGAAAATGCTTGGCATCAGCGCTACCGCCCTGACGCTTACGCCTGCGGCCCACGCCGACCTGCTCGACTGGTTTAAGGGCAACGATCGTCCGAAAGGCGCCCTCCGGCGCACCGCTCGACTTCACCAAACCCGCCCGGTGGCAAAATAAGCTGACGCTGACGCCGGAAGATAAGGTCACCGGCTATAACAACTTTTATGAATTTGGCCTCGATAAGGCCGATCCGGCCGCCAACGCGGGCAGCATGAAAACCGATCCGTGGACCCTCAAAATTGACGGCGAGGTGGCAAAGCCGCTGACCCTCGATTATCACGACCTCACCACCCGCTTTCCCCTTGAGGAACGTATTTACCGTATGCGCTGCGTGGAGGCCTGGTCAATGGTGGTGCCCTGGGTCGGCTTTCCTTTGCATAAACTGCTGGCGCTGGTTGAGCCCACCAGCAATGCGAAATATGTCTCCTTCCAGACGCGCTACGCTCCGGACGAGATGCCGGGCCAGAAGGATCGGTTTATCGGCGGCGGGCTGGAATATCCCTATGTGGAAGGGTTACGTCTCGACGAAGCCATGCATCCGCTAACGCTGTTAACCGTAGGGGTTTACGGTAAAGCCCTGCCGCCGCAAAACGGGGCCCCCATTCGCTTAACCGTACCGTGGAAATACGGTTTCAAAGGCATTAAGTCGATCGTCAGCATCAAGCTCACCCGCGAACGCCCGCCAACCACGTGGAACCTGGCGGCGCCCAACGAGTACGGTTTTTTTTGCCAACGTTAATCCGCACGTTGACCATCCGCGCTGGTCGCAGGCGACGGAGCGTTTTATCGGTTCCGGCGGCGCGCTGGACGTTAAGCGCCAGCCAACCCTGCTGTTTAACGGCTATGCGGATGACGTCGCGTCGCTTTACCGTGGGCTGAATCTACGGGAGAACTTCTAGGTGCGTTTGACTGCAAAACAGATAACCTGGCTGAAAGAGCTTCTGCACCTGGCGGGGTTGCTGCCCTTTCTCTGGCTCTTTTGGGCAGCCGGTCAGGGGCAGTTCAGTGCCGATCCGGCAAAAGATATCCAGCATTTTACGGGTCGGATGGCTCTGAAATTTTTGCTGGCATCCTTGCTCGTCTCGCCGCTGGCGCGTTACGCTAAACAGCCATTATTGATACGCACTCGCCGGTTACTGGGGCTATGGTGTTTTGCCTGGGCGACGCTGCACCTTACCAGCTATGCGCTGCTGGAACTGGGCATTAATAATCTGGCACTGTTAGGCAGCGAGCTGATCGCGCGTCCGTATTTGACGCTGGGCGTTGTCAGCTGGCTGGTTTTACTGGCGCTGGCGCTGACCTCAACGCAATATGCGCAGCGAAAGCTGGGCAGGCGCTGGCAGCTATTGCATAATTTCGTCTATCTTGTCGCGATCCTCGCCCCCATTCATTATCTGTGGTCGGTGAAGATTTTATCCCCTCAACCGGTCATCTACGCCCTGCTGGCCCTGGCCCTTTTAGCGTGGCGTTACAAGAAGTTCCGCCAGTGGCTGCGATAGTTCGCGAAACTGTGCGTTTTCCCGCAGATTATTTATCAACCGCGAATCTTTTTCGGATAGCGGTTGATAATCTTCCCTGATAAGACCAGTATTTAGCTGCCAAATGCTACGAAATCGTTATAATGTGCGACTTTGGTTTTCCTGAATGAATTTTAGGAAAGTCATCAGGTGACTTTCGCGTTTCGAAGGTATATTTTGGTTTTTACCCGAGAATCGCAGGAGATAGCGACACAATGGCGGAGAAATTCCGAATCTTAGTTTTGAACGGACCGAACCTGAACATGCTCGGCACCCGTGAGCCAGAGAAGTATGGCACGCTAACATTAGGCGAAATTGTTAACCGTCTGGATACGGAAGCAGGATCGCTGAATGTGGATTTGGACCATTTTCAGTCAAATGCGGAGTACGCAATCATCGACCGTATTCATCAGGCTAAAGACTCTGTGGACTATATCCTGATCAATCCGGCCGCGTTTACGCACACCAGTGTAGCTATTCGCGACGCACTGCTCGCGGTGAGTATCCCGTTTATCGAGATCCACCTGAGTAACGTGCACGCCCGAGAGCCGTTCCGCCACCATTCTTACCTGTCGGATATCGCCGCTGGCGTTATCTGTGGGCTGGGTGCAGACGGCTATTCATACGCTTTACAGACAGCGGTAAAACGCTTGTCACAATCACACTAAACAAGAGTACGGAACCCACTCATGGATATTCGTAAGATTAAAAAACTGATCGAGCTGGTTGAAGAATCAGGCATCTCCGAACTGGAAATTTCTGAAGGCGAAGAGTCTGTACGCATCAGTCGTGCAGCCCCAGCCGCTAGCTTCCCGGTAATGCAGCAAGCCTATGCTGCGCCAGTGCAACAGCCTGCGCTCTCCGCAGCCGTCGCACCAGCAGCAGAAGCGGCACCTGCGGCTGCAGCAGAAATCAGTGGTCACATCGTACGTTCCCCAATGGTTGGTACTTTCTACCGCACCCCGAGCCCGGACGCGAAAGCGTTCATCGAAGTGGGTCAGAAAGTCAACGTAGGCGATACCCTGTGCATCGTTGAAGCCATGAAAATGATGAACCAGATCGAAGCAGACAAATCAGGTACTGTGAAAGCGATCCTGGTCGAAAGTGGTCAGCCGGTAGAATTTGACGAGCCGCTGGTCGTCATCGAGTAACGAGGCGAACATGCTGGATAAAATTGTTATCGCCAACCGTGGCGAGATTGCACTGCGTATTCTTCGTGCCTGTAAAGAACTGGGCATCAAGACCGTGGCCGTGCACTCAAGCGCGGATCGCGATTTAAAACACGTATTGCTGGCGGATGAGACGGTCTGTATTGGCCCGGCTCCGTCCGTAAAAAGCTATCTGAACATCCCGGCGATCATCAGCGCCGCCGAAATTACTGGCGCGGTCGCGATTCACCCGGGTTATGGTTTCCTCTCAGAGAACGCCAACTTTGCCGAGCAGGTTGAACGTTCTGGCTTTATCTTCATCGGCCCGAAAGCCGACACTATTCGCCTGATGGGTGACAAAGTGTCTGCAATCACCGCAATGAAAAAAGCCGGTGTTCCAACCGTACCAGGTTCTGACGGCCCTCTGACCGACGATATGGATGCTAACCGTGCCCATGCTAAACGCATTGGCTATCCGGTGATCATCAAAGCGTCCGGCGGCGGCGGCGGGTCGCGGTATGCGCGTTGTGCGCAGCGATGCTGAACTGGCGCAGTCCATCTCCATGACCAAAGCGGAAGCGAAAGCGGCTTTCAGCAATGACATGGTGTACATGGAAAAATACCTGGAAAACCCACGCCACATCGAAATTCAGGTGCTGGCTGACGGTCAGGGTAACGCGATCTATCTGGCAGAACGTGACTGCTCCATGCAGCGCCGTCACCAGAAAGTCGTCGAAGAAGCGCCAGCGCCGGGCATTACTCCGGAACTGCGTCGCTACATCGGCGAGCGTTGCGCCAAAGCGTGTGTTGATATCGGCTATCGCGGGGCGGGTACCTTTGAGTTCCTGTTCGAAAACGGTGAGTTCTACTTCATTGAGATGAACACCCGTATTCAGGTTGAACACCCGGTTACCGAAATGATCACCGGCGTTGACCTGATCAAAGAACAGCTGCGTATCGCAGCCGGCCAGCCTCTGTCCATCAAACAGGAAGAAGTTGTGGTGAAAGGCCATGCGGTTGAATGCCGTATCAACGCCGAAGACCCGAATACCTTCCTGCCAAGCCCGGGTAAAATCACGCGTTTCCACGCGCCGGGTGGCTTTGGCGTGCGCTGGGAGTCCCATATCTACGCCGGTTACACCGTACCGCCGTACTATGACTCAATGATCGGCAAGCTTATCTGCTACGGCGAAAACCGTGACGTGGCAATCGCCCGCATGAAAAACGCCCTGCAGGAGCTGATCATCGACGGTATTAAAACCAACGTCGATCTTCAGATGCGCATTATGAGCGACGAGCACTTCCAGAATGGTGGGACTAACATCCACTACCTGGAGAAAAAACTGGGTCTGAACGAGAAGTAAGAGACCTGTGTTGCTAAAAGGCCGGATAATCCGGCCTTTTTTATTTCTGGGGATCGCCAGGCCCCATCATGTACAATCCCCGCTTTCTTCATCCACAAGGGACAAAAAATGGACAAACGTTTTGTTCAGGCCCATAAAGAAGCGCGCTGGGCGCTGTGGCTGACCCTTCTCTATCTTGCTGCATGGTTAGTAACTGCTTACTTACCTGATTCCGCTATCGGCATCACCGGCCTCCCGCACTGGTTCGAAATGGCCTGCCTGCTGCTGCCGCTGGTGTTTATCGTGCTGTGCTGGGCGATGGTGAAATTCATCTATCGCGATATTTCACTGGAGGACGATGATGCAGCTTGAAGTCATTCTGCCCCTTATCGCTTACCTGTTCCTGGTGTTTGGCCTGTCGGTTTATGCGATGCGTAAACGCTCGACCGGCACCTTTCTGAACGAGTATTTTCTCGGCAGCCGCTCGATGGGTGGCGTGGTGCTGGCCATGACGCTAACCGCCACCTACATCAGCGCCAGCTCGTTTATCGGTGGCCCCGGAGCCGCCTATAAGTACGGTCTGGGCTGGGTACTGCTGGCAATGATCCAGCTTCCCGCCATCTGGCTCTCTCTTGGCATACTGGGTAAAAAGTTTGCCATTCTGGCGCGCCGCTACAATGCCGTGACGCTGAACGATATGCTGTTTGCCCGCTATCAGAGCCGCTTGCTGGTATGGCTGGCAAGCCTGAGCCTGCTGGTGGCTTTTATTGGGGCAATGACGGTGCAGTTTATCGGCGGCGCGCGTCTGCTGGAGACGGCGGCCGGGATCCCCTACGAGACGGGTCTGATTATCTTCGGCGTCAGCATCGCGCTGTATACCGCGTTTGGCGGGTTCCGCGCCAGCGTTCTGAACGACACTATGCAGGGAATGGTCATGCTCATTGGCACCATCGTTCTGCTGGTGGGCATCGTTCATGCCGCAGGTGGCCTGAGCCATGCGGTTGAAACCCTGGAAGCGATCGACCCGAAACTGGTCTCGCCGCAGGGGGCGGATGATATCCTCTCCCCAACCTTTATGACCTCGTTCTGGGTGCTGGTGTGCTTTGGGGTTATTGGCCTGCCGCATACCGCCGTGCGCTGCATCTCTTATAAAGACAGCAAAGCCGTGCACCGGGGGATTATTATCGGAACGATTGTGGTGGCGATCCTGATGTTTGGCATGCACCTGGCGGGCGCGCTGGGGCGGGCGGTGATCCCTGACCTTACCGTGCCGGATCTGGTCATCCCGACGCTGATGGTGAAAGTGCTTCCGCCGTTTGCCGCCGGGATTTTCCTGGCCGCGCCGATGGCCGCTATTATGTCGACAATCAACGCTCAGCTGCTGCAAAGTTCCGCTACGATCATTAAAGATCTCTATCTTAACCTGCGCCCTGAGCAGGTCGAGAATGAGCGACGTCTGAAGCGGATGTCGGCCGTCATTACGCTGGCGCTCGGGGCGCTGCTGCTGCTCGCCGCGTGGCGTCCACCGGAGATGATCATCTGGCTGAACCTGCTCGCCTTTGGCGGGCTGGAAGCCGTATTCCTGTGGCCGCTGGTGCTGGGCCTGTACTGGGAGCGAGCGAATGCCGCGGGCGCGTTGAGCGGCATGATCGTCGGGGGCGTTCTGTATGCCGTTCTCGCCACGCTTAACGTGCAGTACCTGGGCTTCCATCCCATTGTGCCTTCGTTACTGTTAAGTTTACTGGCGTTTGTGGTGGGAAACCGTTTCGGTCGCCCGCTTCCGCAAACTGTCCTGATTTCTACTGATAAATAAAGAGTTTTGCCATGCCGTGGATCCAATTAAAACTGAACACAACCGGCGCCAACGCCGAAGAACTGAGTGATGCGCTGATGGAGGCCGGTTCGGTCTCTATCACCTTCCAGGACACGCATGACACGCCGGTCTTTGAGCCGCTGCCGGGCGAAACACGCCTGTGGGGCGATACCGACGTTATCGGCCTGTTTGATGCAGAAACCGACATGAAAGAGGTGGTGGCGATACTGGAAAACCATCCGCTGCTGGGCGCAGGCTTCGCGCATAAAAATCGAACAGCTCGAAGACAAAGACTGGGAGCGCGAGTGGATGGATAACTTCCATCCGATGCAGTTTGGCAAGCGCCTGTGGATCTGCCCAAGCTGGCGCGACGTTCCCGATGAAAACGCGGTCAACGTGATGCTGGATCCGGGTCTGGCGTTCGGAACCGGTACTCACCCGACCACGTCCCTGTGCCTGCAATGGCTGGATGGTCTGGATCTGGAAGGCAAAACCGTGATCGACTTCGGTTGCGGATCCGGGATCCTCGCTATCGCGGCGCTGAAGCTGGGAGCCGCAAAAGCCATCGGGATCGACATCGATCCGCAGGCCATTCAGGCCAGCCGCGATAACGCCGAACGTAACGGCGTTTCCGATCGCCTTGAGCTGTACCTGCCCGACGCGCAGCCAGAGGCCCTGAAAGCCGATGTGGTGGTCGCCAATATCCTGGCTGGCCCGCTACGCGAGCTGGCGCCATTAATCAGCGTACTGCCGGTTGAGGGCGGCCTGCTGGGGCTTTCCGGTATCCTTGCCAGCCAGGCAGAAAGCGTCTGCGAAGCCTACGCGGATCGCTTTACCCTCGACCCGGTGGTCGAGAAAGAAGAGTGGTGCCGCATTACCGGTCGTAAAAAATAAGCGTCTGGCGTGGTCCTCTGACCACGCCTTTCCCCTACGATTTTTCTCCCGCCCTTGTCTCTTCCCCGATAAAATACCCCTACAAATCATGGCGGAATCCATCGATTTGAATAATAAAATTCACAGGAAGAATACGATGAAACACATTGCAGGCAAGGCAGCGCTGCTGGCGCTGAGCATGATCCCGGCTTCGGCTTACGCATCACACTGGAGCTATCAGGGGGAAGCCGCACCGGAGCACTGGGGCGAGCTGGACGAGGCGTACAGAACGTGTAAAAGCGGAATGTACCAGTCGCCCATAAACATCGATACCACCACAAAAGGCCACATTGCTCCGCTGGAAACGCGCTACATTGACGGCCCAATCACCCTGACGAATAACGGCCATACTATCCAGGCAAGTGAAAAGGCGGACACGCGAGATAGCATCACGCTTGATAAGCAGACCTGGACGTTACAGCAGTTTCATTTCCACGCGCCATCCGAAAACACGGTGCACGGAAAAAAATACGCAATGGAAATGCATCTGGTGCACAAAAATGCCAACGGCGAACTGGCGGTCGTTGCCGTTATGTTCGATCGGGGTGCCGCAAATCCCGAGCTGGATAAGCTCTGGGGCGTGATGCCGGGACAGGTTGACCAGAACGTCACGATTAAGCCACACCTTGATATGAATAAATTACTCCCTGCGGATAAAACCTACTGGCGCTCAGCGGCTCTCTGACCACGC
The DNA here is from genome assembly GCA_951848785.1 of Callosobruchus maculatus. NCBI lineage: Eukaryota > Metazoa > Arthropoda > Insecta > Coleoptera > Chrysomelidae > Callosobruchus > Callosobruchus maculatus. The sequence continues at coordinate 893 of CATOUR010000661.1, read as the reverse complement.
CACCCTGCTCAGAAGGGGTTACGTGGCTGGTGCTCAAGCACCCGCTGACCGTTTCTGCCGAACAGCTGCAAAAATTCACCCATACCCTGCATCATGAAAACAGCCGGCCGGTGCAGCCGCTTCATGGCCGGGTGGTTGTTGAATAGGTCGATTTTTCGCCCTGATATCCTGTGCTGAAATGCGACGTAGATCGCAAAGAAGCACCATAATCTGCTGCATATAGCAGCAGATTATCCCGGACAAGAGGTTCATTTATTCAGAAATGATGAGAAGTTACGGGAAATTGTAAGCGCCTATAAAATATTCATTTATTCATAACACAATGATTTAAATAGCGAATAATCCTATCCGAAAAGTTTGACTGGCGATTCCTTGATCTACAACAGAGGATTGTTCAAAGTTTGGCCTTTCATCTCGTGCAAAAAAATGCGTAATATACGCCGCCTTGCAGTCACAGTATGGTCATTTCTTAACTCATGCGCATCGGACACCACCAGCTCAGAAATCGCCTGATTGCAGCCCCAATGGCAGGTATTACCGACCGGCCGTTCAGGACGCTGTGTTACGAGATGGGAGCAGGTCTGACCGTTTCCGAGATGATGTCGTCTAACCCGCAGGTTTGGGAAAGCGATAAGTCCCGCCTTCGGATGGTGCACGTTGATGAGCCAGGTATCCGCACCGTGCAAATTGCCGGAAGCGTGCCTGAAGAGATGGCAGATGCCGCGCGTATTAACGTGGAAAGTGGCGCCCAGATTATTGATATCAATATGGGTTGCCCGGCCAAAAAGGTGAATCGCAAGCTTGCAGGTTCAGCCCTTCTGCAATACCCCGATCAGGTGAAGTCAATCCTGACGGCGGTTGTCAGCGCAGTGGACGTTCCTGTTACGTTGAAG
>CATOUR010000660.1:0-134938 GCA_951848785.1 Callosobruchus maculatus | reverse complement strand
CATCTGAACAAGTGTACAGTGTAGCTGATGATTTATTGATACACCCTGGATTATCTCTGAAGAGATTCAATAAAATACATATCCCTGTTTGTCAGCTTTAGAACCACATAATGCTCTCAAATGAACACATATTCCATATTCATAATAGCATACACATACATACATTACATTATTAATTGTAACAGAGCATACAACTTTTATAGAGTATGTCAAGACTTTAAAGTGTGAGGTGCAGCTGGCAAGTTATTCTTGAACAGCTGAATTGGAAACAAGTGGCCTGTTATATATGTTACAACTTGTAGGAAAACATTAACATATGGGAGAATCCTAAAAACGTTTGTGTCTATAAAACTTTTGCGATGGCCTGAGTAAGGTGTCCCAGACCTTCCTGAACAGTCACTTTGAAGTCATACCTATGAAGTTATAGCATCGTTCATATACGATATTCTTACAATCTTGAACATGCTTACTTGACTGCAATGATGTTTTTGACACTTTACCATATTATTGTGCAAGAGATATGCCCGAAATATGTTCACTACACCATAAACCCAAAAGCAAACTGTGTAGTTGTTAGGTTGATTCAAATATAAGTTGCTCTGGCAAAATTGAATGTGAACAAGCATGCAGTGCAGGTGAGTTATTGACAAAAAAAATCGAATTCTGATACATAATACTTATACTTTTGATAATATGTGCTATTCAGCAACAACTAACTTATTAGTTCACTATTAAGTTGGGCTGACTGCAATATCTTCACACTTTAGAAAATTGTATATGATTCCATTATACATAATCAGTTAACGGTTGCATGAGTACTACATCATTAGGGAAGGAGGAACTCCTCACAATCCTCTTCATGTACACAGAATATAAAAAACCTCAGCAAAATCATGACTACAATATTGTGGGACTATGTTGGTTCCATGTATCTTTTAGGGAAAATATTTTCTAATACTGCAAATCATGTTCTAGCTGTGAAACAGCCTCTCTAGTGTAACCATTCCTTTCCTTGTTCATATAAAAATGTATAGGCCGGTCCTGCACGACTTGTCCTGACCTGCACGCCTTGGTGTGCAAACGTTTTTTTTGCAAAAGTCGGTTCAAATCACCCGTCGGTGATTCAAATCTTTGATCACATGTCCAACTCCAGCCTATGGCGATTGCATTCATTTTGGCGACCATGGCCGAATTCACCGGAATTCACTCGATGCCGTAAGAAAAATGAATTTGGTTTATTTCCGAGGTAAGCAGTATTTCACGAGCATATTTCTAAATTCCCGCGTGTTTTATGCACGATGTCTCGCGATCCTGGCCGATTTCCACCCGAAATCGCTTCTAATTTCATGTCCCGTCATTTTAGAAATGAATTTCTTACGTCTTGCGTTACTTCTTACGTTACGACTATAACCACTCTCATCTGATTTCACAGGTTTATTTTCATACCTCTTACCTTACCTCTTACGTTACAGCACTATAAATGCACCTTTACCTTACCCCACTCTAGATAAACTTGAAAGTTGCAAAATGATGGAAGGTTACAGATTCCATGAATGTTGTCATAGCACAAGCACTTCAACTATTCACCATCAGGTGGCGCGAGCCTCAATCCGATAGTTCTCTGTACAACTAGCTAGAATTTCGATGTCGGTACGAGATGGCACTACCCCACAGCAAGGCGCTTTCTGTATCTGTATAGCCATTAAATAGGGAAATTTGCTTAGAAATAGACTCACTAGATGACACCGTGCTCATTTGAAAAATTCTCACCAGGGATTAATCAAAACCACACAAAAAAAACAAAAAACGCGAAGACACGTCAAAAGATTTGACAATAGGGATAACTTTCTAATCAAAAACTACTCCACCCCCTTGTATACTACGCGCGCAGGGTCACCCCTTTAAAAGTTAGTATAATAGCTGGTAGGTTTATCGAGTAATATTCTATTTCAAGTGTACATATCGAATTATCGAAGTCCTTTATCTCGACGTTTCATTTTTTAAAATCATTCGATTGTCGATTGGTTTTCAAAAAAATTAGAAAAAATCTTTATTATTGATACCTATATGTATCTTAACTTCAAATATAAAACAAAAGGAATTTGAGCATCGCACACAATTATTGCAAAAAAAGTGACATTATTTGACATTTTTGTGTGTTTTTCTCTTTTATATTTGAACACATTAAAATACATAAAGGTTTTTTCTAATTTTCTCGAGAACGAATTAATCGACCGATTTCTAAAACTTCTTCGGCATACCTTTGAAACAAGCTGTTACTCGATGATACCCCCTGCTTATTGTCATTTAAAAATAATGCTATTTTGATATTGCAGAACAATCAAGAGAAATAACGAGTAGTTTAGGATTCTGGAACATATAGTGTTCTGTCAGAGCTATGAACTGCTGCCATTCTGTGGTTCTGTGGCCATGTGCGGTCTGTCAAATGTCATTGGGCTGACGGAAGGTCCCACCCAGAAGGAGGAACAGATAACCTCTTTAACTTTGTAACTTAGGTTAGACACGTGCAAGATGCAAGACGCTGGAGCTTAGGTCTCAATATAAAGTTAAACCAGTCAATCGTGTTTCTCTTCTCTCTTGACATCGGACCCAACTGAACATATAGGAGATTTAAAGAATATTCAGAAAATATCCAGTGCTGTAGGAGTGCTTATAGGTATGGGCAAGCAGGCCCGCAACCATGATTTCATTTAGGGGGACGGGCTCAATCAATTAATAACTGAAGGACGTCTTGGATATCAGGAGTAGGACGTCCGTCGTTAGGTATCACCATTTTTGGCGAGCGAAAAAAAGGGGGGAGGGGGTTAGGTTATACCTTACGCTTATTAGCGATCATCAGTGCGCCATAGGTCGACTGACGGAGATAGGGAGCATCAAATTTTCATGTCTATCAGACATGTAAAGCATGTGAGAGTAGGCGGCAGAAAATATCTGCCTGTGCGCCATCTGGTACCCGGAGGTAACGCCAAATAAAGGAAGTCGCTGCTAAAAAGCAGCAAACTTCTTGGAGGAACGCAAAGGCGCATTCGCTTCACCTAACCAGATCGGCGCGCTTCTGTGCCAGCTGCATATGGGAGTCGATATACGAGGGTTGCTCTATATCTCCGTCAATCCACCAGTACGCTGACAGCTGTTTCAAGCTTATTAGCGATCATCAGTGCGCCATAGGCCGACTGACGGAGTATAGAAGAACATAAATTCAACTGTTTCAGAATTTTCTTGTTTTCATCAACACCAAAACAAGGAAATTTGGCATAAACTGCAAATTCGAACATCTAGCTTTTCAACGATGTATCACTACACCTTTTCCAGCTGTAGTTTCTAAAGCGCCAAGTAATAACAGACTGACATGTGTAATTTATACCTGTCAGTTTGAATTCCCTTGAATATTTTACCCAATAATTGACCATCTCCAAACTTTATTGACACGATTTCTTCTAAGCTCGTAGCCTAGTAATTGTAGCAAAAAAAGTTTCAACATTTTAGAAATATACAAATCACTGATATTCAACTTTCCCTAGACCCACCCTGGCTACGTACCTGGGCAAGGGTCAAGTAACTCGCATAACAGTATTTCCGCAAAAGACATCCTCTTTCTAACATTTCATAAAAGCCGGAAACTTCGCGAATCCAATAACAGCAGAGTAGAAGAGTTGGGTTAGAGTGCGTGTATCCAGATAATGGAATAACGCCCTAATATAACGTTACAGAATTGTTTTTCGGCCGGTTCACGTTCAATCAAAGTTAAGAGAAGTTCTGATTCGTCGTGACCGCCGGTCAGCGTAATGGAATTTACTGTCGGCCCCAACGACGTCCTACTGATAGACTACGCTTTGTATACCAAATGTTTGTAAGCGTTTCTGGCGATGCGACGGAAGGGGGGAACGTCAACTGTATTTATGAGCATACACCGAATCAGTGGCGTAGACATTTAATTTTTACAATGGCAGAAGTTTACAAATAAACATTAAAACAATATGAAATAATAGATGTGATAACTTATTGTCAGACTGTTGTTCATTTGGAGCAGTTAAAAAACGTAGAATTATTGAATATATACGCACATACACATAATAAAATAATTAAAATTTTACTTATCCGTTTCTCCTTTCCCTTTCACACCACTTGCTTGTGTGTTCAAATAAGAATATAACTGCTGCATGAGGTTCTCTCATTCAAAGTGGTATTCTTCAAAAATAAGGTATGAATAAAACTTTTTTCATTGATACTAGTTTATTGATCATAAAATATGTTAATTTAAAAGTCTGCAAAGAAAATATATGTATAAAATTGTATATCCAGCCAATATTTTTATTTAATAATTACCACGTGTTATTATAATAAGTATTCAGAATTGTTAACATTGCATTGGCAAAAAAATGCCTAAATGGATACGCGAATTTCGTCGCAGTGAAATCAAAACATTATCTGGCAATGATTTGTATCAATTATGCGCAAAATTGTCTTTTAACAAGGTAGGTAGTTATTCTGAGAGGGTCTGTAGAAAATGATCATTTTTTTGGAAGGAAAAAATGCGCTAGGATTTTATTCATGCCTTTATTATTTACAACAGTACATAATCTGAGGTTAGTAATATTCTTACGTAAATTAAGTAGGTACACAAAAAATCACTGATTTTTAGTGAGAGCATTGAAGCTGAGTCTATAGCAAATTTATAATAACCAACTTAAAACTAGTCAGCCTGAACCCTAAACCTCGTCAATCAATAAATAGTAATAAAGAGTTTCAATTGTATCAGGAAAGCACTACTTATGGTGGCCAGATGTGATTGCAGAATTGTACTTATTGCTAGAAGCTAGATCGCATTTCTCTACTAATATCGCCATTACCAAGACATTCGTTCATTTTCGTAAATCTTCCAATAATCCCTCAATTTAGCTTTTGTGTCGATTCTGTTTAGGCTGGGTCTAACACAAAAAAAATTTTTTTTTTGGTAAATGGTAAGAAAACCCGATTCGCAATTTTGAGCAGGCTACGTTTTCTATCGGCGGCCACGAAGTTGACTAATTGTTCAATTGTTGCCTACAAATATGTGGACAGCACTTGCCAATTTGTTTTTGTTTTCGAAAACTTGAAGCTTTGTTGTGTTCTGTTTTGTTGGCCGGATGTGGACCTCTATCGACTGACCGTGGATGTGGACCCATTCATATATGTGCTATGTTGCTTTTAATAACAGACATCCCGTTTTTTTCTTTGAAACCACCCTCCAGCGAAAATCCTGTGTACGCGCCTGAGTAGACACGTGGTCGACACTTGGCATAGACAGCCCCGACGTTGCCAGTTGTGCATTAGGGCATGCAGCAATGTTTGTAAAATATAAAATTGGGGTTAATTCTTGATAGAATTGCAATATTACATGTGTTTTACAAAAGAGTATTTTCAGAGTACTTTTTCTGTTACAGATAAGTAAGCCATAATCATAATTTTTTACAGCATATTGACGATACTGTTCCATACTTTTTTCTGAATATTAATTGCAAATGATTGTCAAGTTGGCATCGCTGCGGTGTACCATTGAAAATATTCCCAATGTTTGGAATGCCGACAAACAATTTGCCTTGGATACGTGGTCTATCAGTAGGACGTCGTTGGTCGGCCCTCCCAGGGGAACTGACCTCGCGCCCCGAGGCCAGCCGGATCTCGCCTGGATAAAATGCTCCGACTTAACGGGAACAATCAAATATTTGGGGCCGTGCATCGCGGAACGATTTTTGCGAGTCCTTCCAAGGAAACTCGATTAAAATACAACCGTCTTCAGAACATATTTTAAACGTTTTACCCGATGGCAGCACGGCATATACATGAACAAGCAACGCAACTCAACACCCACACAGCACCCGATATCCCTAGGACATTCTAAATGAAGCCGTATCGCCCAAATTTGGGATAAGACCAGAATGCCATCTACAGGTGATTTGTAGGCTATTCTAGGTTGTCCTAGGTTAGCCCTAGGATAACCTGTTTGGAATATCCTGTGGCAGGCAGGCATGGACATCCTTTGGACATCCCTCTGGGCCGTCTATCACTGGAATATCCTAAGGATAACGGTTTTGGAAATCCTCAGCTTGTATACTATGAGGCGGTTCAAGGGATATCCCTTCAAGACCATACCCTACAAAACCTGACATTTGACATTTGACAGTGTTGACGTTAGAAAGACGAAAGAGGTGAAAGGTGAAGGTGACTTGCAGCAAAGTTGTGCAAATCAAGCTAGTAGCTTGCAATAGTTCCTGGTTCCTGGATAGTTTTTCGTCGTTTATCATATTTTCCAATACCTATACCATCTGTATCTGTGATCTGTACCATCCGACACGCCAAGGGCCCCCAAGTACAAACCACAAATAATCTGTTTACTTTCGCAAGGTGGGTGTAGAATTTTCCAATTCAACATTCTATAGGAACATTAAAAAGGAAACGGAAAGTTTAATGGCAAAACTTTATATCACAATGCACTTGATGAAGGACTGGAACAGAATGAGGTTAGATTGAATTGTGTTAAACACTCGGATGGTAGCTGTATTGGATTTGTAGATGGTGGTGATGATAGTGAAAAATGTGCCACATTAGCTAACCTGTGCCCAGAATAACCCGGTATGTAAGCCAGAGGAGTATAGGAAAACAGTTCTTGAAAAATAATCCTGTTTTCGAGTAATCTAAGTGTGTCGGTATAAGCTAACCCATGGCGGTCCGTACTGCTATCTTTTAGGACAACCTAAGAATATACCTATGGGCTAACCTACGGCAGACTAAATGTTAACATTTTGGGCCGACCTGAGGATTTCCCTATAAACTTACCTATGGCGGTCTAATAAAGTCCCATCGGGATATTTATAGGCTGTCCAAGATATGGCTTTGCCATATGTTGCATATCCCTGGCCTGGCCACAGTATGAAAAAGCGGAAAAAGTATGACGTTATGACGTCACAGCCAACCTTTCTAAAACAAGTCGTAACGACTTCCAGCTTCGGCTAGGCATCAGCGCCTAATCTGCTAGACAGCATCGAGCCAAGAGGCTCCACCCCTGTCTTTTTGGGTATGGTGACATTAGTGGTGCCGTTCTGACAACCGTTGGGTAATTTTGAACAAGCGCATACCTACCTCTTCTACCTATAATGAAAGATGGATATGGTAAAATGAAATTTGTGGGTTCTGGAACCTCTTAACTAGGGTTGCCAACTTTTTCTTCTAAGAAAAACGTCTAATAGGATTAAAGGCGCAATAAAGAGTATTTTAGAGAAAAAAAAAACAGTATTTTCGGTTCCTATCATCTCACCACTTTGTATTCATCACAGAAAATACCTTTCCTAGTTAAACAGTAAAAAGTATTATACAGCGAAAGAAAGTGTAATACTGTTTTTAACACTACGGTTGGTTATATCACAATGCACTTAACCTAGATAATCAGTGAAAAGTATTTTACAGCGAAAAACAGTATAATAATATATAATATAATAATACTGTTTTTAACACTACGGTCGGTAACCCTACTCTTAACCTAATTAAACAGTGAAAAGTATTTTACAGCGAAAAACAGTATAATACTGTTTTTAAGACTACGGTTGCCAAACCTACCCTTAACCCACTTAAACATAGAAATGTTTACAAACATTCAGAATTTGTACTTGATTCACGGAATTTTCTTTTTGTCTGTTGCCATTTTTTTAACCATGTATAATCTCCATAAAGTTGAACACAGTTGAAATTTGGGTGCGGAAGTCTGTGAGATCGTAGGTATTTTTTGGAAATCTGTGCATTGACAGTGGAGCAATTAGCAAAAAAACAAAATTCTGAGAGTTGCTTGATGTTTCGGTTTTGGACTCTTTTGATCTTCCGAAATTTTCTTTGAAAAACATGCATACCTGTGGGATTTTTGGAATACATATTACACTGATAATCTTATTAATAACCTAAAAAACTTCGATGGCGATAGAAATAGGTTATATAATTTTTGTAAATCGAAATAGTGGCCGCGGTTAAAGCATCAAAAAATGATCAATATTTAATTTGATACTTATTACGTTAAAGTAAAACCATGCTGGTTAAAAAAAATTGAAATACCTATCATTCCTTTTAAATAGCTATGCCTCTTCAACCCTAAGTCTTTGTGACCATTATATTTCTGAATCTACGGGTACAATAAAGCTGTATTACAATGCATGATATACTGAGTCAAACTCCTTGACACTATTTTGATGTTGAAACAGCTTGCATCCCACAAGTGTTCCTCACTAATTATTTATTTCCGTGCCTATTACCATTCATTATTTTGCCACAAGTCGCATACTAATTGTCTCCGACTATAACTGTCACATTTTGCATGGTGGCTGGCTGTCTGATTATCAATTCACCTTTTGTAATCGAATTAAGAATATCGTTTGAGATGAAAAATGTATATCAAAATTAAGACAAAGAATGGAGCTTTCTATCCGTACAAACAGTGCCCAGTTTCATGCAATAGTTCTCGCGCTACAGCTTCGGAAAGATGAGTTAAATCTAAATTCATCATTTTTTACAAGTAAACTTAGTTGGCTTTGTCTGTGAAGAGTGTGAACTCGGGAATCATCATTTGTTGTCGCTGTCGAATCCTGACGAGCTCGATTCTCATTTCTCATTGGCTGTCATCGGTTCAACTGTTTTTGCACAACATTTACCAAGTCTATACAAGTCTTTCGGTTTCGCGTGGCCTGTTGATTTTTCCAATATTTTCTCAGAAAAAACGGTTTTATCGTGCGGTAAGTGACGGTATGTGATAAAATAAGTGTCGTACGGGAGTGCATATCCGAATTTCCTGAAAAATCGAACGTTATCGTTGATATTTCGGACTGTAAGGTGGCAAGAAGTTCCAGAACGTTCTAGAAGCATCACGGCACGGGTAAGAAAAGTTCGCTTTTCCTCTTGAAATCTAAAATAGATATTATTGTGTATCTGGATGATATTGAACACTCATTTTTACGATTTTATTTGAATAGGTTTATACAGGGTGTCCCACAACGATTAAGACAAGCAATATATCGGAACTGGGCAGTACTGGCAGTAGTAGCGAACTATAATTTTGGGGGTATAACCGTTTAAATTAGAGCAAATGTTGTGTCTTTTCTTGTTATTGTGTTACATGACTACATGTGGCATTTGTACACAATAATGAGAAAACATACTGTATTTGCTCTAATTTATACCTCCAAAATTATAATTCTCTACTATAGTTAAGTTCCACATTCGATGATACCTGCGTCACGCCTGGTCACGCCGGGTAGCAGTGGCGCGCTCGATTTCTTTGAAGGTCTAGATAGGGATTCAGAGCCAATATACAATTTAAAGCTATCATAAAATTCTATACGTTCTGTATTCATTTTTTACAAATAGGTGTACCCGATTTTATTTTGAAATGTAAAGATATATTTTAATGATAAAATATTACTTATCCGAATCAAAGCTAGATATATGCTACTAGATATTGGAAGTTATAACTAGTTGAGTAGTTGCTAATGTTTCGTTTACATAAATGTGCAGTCTTTCTCAAAAATGCAAGTATGATATTGTCAAATAGCTATGGGCTTAATTATTGGCCATCAGCACAGCGGCTTGGTAGGGGCAGGCAACCACAGGTACAGTTTCAATGGAAACATTATATTACGTTAGACGTCAGCCAAAGATTTCAAATAGTAAAGTTCTCACATTCGGTCATACTGGAAGTGGAATTGAAATAATCTACAACAGTAATGCAGCTCTCAGCTAGTCTTTATGCGGACTACCCAGGACTCACCACGAGGAGGTGGCTGCATATCGAGTCCCACCACTCCTCCCACCCTTCTTTTATGTTTAACAAAATGAATAGGAAACTGAAAAGGTGCATGAATACGAAAATGAAACAATAAATAAACTCTCTAAACTTCAAAGGAGAACTTAGAATCCAACAAATTAAATTCAGAGTAAGAAGTAAAGTCTTAAAAGTTACAATGAACAAAAAATATATTCTGCTTAAGAAACTGGAGCAACAGCAACAAAAGTGATTGACTAAATTGTCTATGAACGTCTTAAAAATAAACAACGAATAAAAAAGTAAATATATAAATTAAAATAAATTAAAAAAATAAACAACAAAAAAACAACAAAAACAAATAAAAAGTAAATAAATATACTTGTTCTGAATCTCAGTCAGTTGCGGACGTGTGCGGTGGAAATTCGTCATCACTAGCAGAACTACAGTCAAAGGACTCGTCACTGTCACTGGTTGTATCACTGCCAAGGTTAACTATGACTGGCTCTATTACGGAATCTATATGGGGATCTAATTTCCAAAACTTTTCTTCCTCTGCTTTTACGTGTGATACGCATTTCTGCCAGTTATCTGCAGTTACCGCACCGATTGCTTCTTCTAAAAGGATACGTATATCGGCCAACTTAAAAGTTGTATTCCTACGCGCTACTTCATTTTTTACTTGTGCCCATACTAACTCGATTGGGTTTAACTCGCAGTGATACGGAGGCAGTCTTAAAACTGTAAAACCCTTTTCCCTAGCCATTTCGTCTACTGCTAATTTTATATACCTTTCTTTGTGGTGACGCGCGAGTTGTGACAGCTGTGCTTTGAGCATAGTCATATCGCATTCTATATTTTTTGACACGAGCCAGTCATAGATATCCGCTTTTTTCCAATTAGAAGTCGGAAGAGCTTCTAAACGCCGACTATGGTAGGACGCGTTATCTAATACAATAACCGAACCGGGTTCTAATTTTGTCAATATGGATTTAAACCAAGATTCAAAAACTACAGCGTCCATATCCTCATGATAATCACCAGTTTTCCGAGATTCAAAGACGTTCAATCCCCCATCCACAAACCCAGATTCGCTGCCAATATGCGTTATTATTAGCCGACGGCCTTTGCCTGAAGGGCATTTTAATCCCGTACTTAGGCCTTCAAGATGGGCTTGTCTACGACTCGCTATATTCAAATCCTGCCAACACCTAGTAACCGTGTGCCCTTCATTCAACCAAGTTTCGTCCAAGTAATAGATTTTTATTCCCCCGGCGTTACGAATACTACGTATTTTTCTTAAATATTCTCTACGCCATAATACTATATCGTCTCTTTCAATCAATGCGCTGTTCCGCTTTCTTTTCAAATATCTGATATTTATTTCGCGTAATGTTCTCAATAATACCCGACGAGATATCTTTGGCAGACTTTCATCATTTTGTAATTCCTGTTGTAGTTTTTTTATCGTTGGAAGTTCATTACGGAGATAAAATGAATGGACTTTTCGACGAATCGCATTTTTCACGTCACCATCCAAAACAATCTTTTTAACTCCTCTTTTTTGTTTAAGTGATTTTACCACAAATACTACGTCGCGCTTCTTTTCCTTCAAAATTCTGAAAATTGTTGCAACTGAGACCTTAGTCAGATCGCTGCAAAGTTTAACGATTTCCTTCACCGGCCTTTCAGGAAATCGTGTACGTACACCATCGTAAACATTCTTCACTATATTGCGTTCACCGGTTGATAAAACATGTCGTTTGGATGCTGTATTGCTAACCGATGTGCCTTGCTGCATTGTTATTAATTGTATCGTCTAATTTCCCGCGCAAACTTCAAGAATAACTTACCACACCTGCTATATCGCTACGCACCTGACTAAGACTGGCGCGTCAAATCTAAACGGGCGGCCACCGCGAAGCGGCAAGCCGGACCCTCGGCGGATCTTGCGGCATTGTCAAACCGTGCGTAATTGCTGCGAAACTGCTGTGATTTCATGGCTCCTCTCACAATGCGTCACATCGCGCAAAATAGATAAGCGACATGGTGTGAGCCTAAAACTGGTGTCGGTTTTTTGATTAACATGAAAGAAACATACATGTGCGTTGGTGCTCTAATTTACGGTTTTTTTGCTCCTCAGAAATTTTTATCACGATACCGAATGGATCAAGCGACTTGAGTTCGCACAGATATGCGACAGTACAAGTCTGCGATGAACGTTCTGAGTGCGAATATATTGAGTACACTCGCACATCTATAGCTTCCCACAGTATGCGTGTGCATGCCTGTACCGATCTCTAAGCTATGGCTAAAGGACCTGCACAAAGGGGCAACGCCGAGAGCTCGCATGCCGCCATTTCAAGCGCTGTTGCCAAGTGTACGTATGTTTCAGCAGTCGTGCTACCGTTGGTATGATTGGACGTGGATTAGGCATATTAGAAATTAAGGATTGCAATTAATGTTTGACTCCAAATAATAGAAAATTGAGAAACACTGTTGAATATTTGCTCACAGATTATGCATACAATCAAGCATACAGTAATATCTATTCGTTAGCTGAGCATCTAAGGGATCTTACGATTTTGTTATATAAGCGCGTGACAACATTGTTTGCGCCGATTTACCGCTAGCGGAGGTATCATGCAATGTGAAATTTAACTATACTGCCCAGTTCCGATATATTGCTGGTCTTAATCGTCGTGGGACAACCTGTATTTCACAAAGTTATAGAGCATTGAATGAAATATATGGTTGCATACTTTTTGCGGATGAATACAATGGCCGATAACCCTATACTACCAATATCCAAATAAGATTTTATTTATTTATATAATAATATCGTAATTATTACTCTTACTCTTATCATGATTAATAGACAAATAAACAAAAATACTGTAGAATAGACTCATTTGGTTTTAAGTAGGTAGTGTATTTTTTATATTGATGAAGGGGTTTTTCATAGCCTTCAAAAAAATTGGACCTGACTTCCAAAAGCTCCAAAATTCCATACCTATAGGCGTTTTAATGGGGCTCTTGGGCCTTGTTTATTTTCTGTTTTTCTTATTTTTATGATAGTGGGGCTCTAATTTACCTGATTTATCTCAAAAGTAAATAGTCCAAGTGTCAGCTGCTTTTCAACTTTTCAGCTCGGTAATCTTATAACCTATAGCTTGGGCGTTACTAACTTAAAATAAATGAAACCAATTCTGATTTCGGCATGATTAATAAACCAGTGTTGCTTTTGTGTAGTGTCTAGTTGTACACAGGCACGTATCCAGGATTTGGTTTTGGGGGGGGGTCCAGACTAGAGTGTCACCTTAAATTTGGGGGGGGGTGCAAATTTGTGGATTCCATGTTTTAGAAGGCATTTTATAACGTTTCGGGGGGGTCCGGACCCCCTGGACCCCCCTCTAAATACGTGTCTGGCCAGCATACATATTCTGTGAGCTTATATGCTTCTTCTTTGTTGATGAAGCTGATCTTATATTTATAAATTTCAATGGACTCCCTGTACAATCTGGCGTAATAAGAGGAAGTCGTAGGCAGAACCTGTGTCTCGTCAAACTTTATTTGTGGTTACTGCTTTCTTGGAGTGCGTGCTTATCTACTACAGTTTTTTCTGTCTGATCTAATCGGCAATTTGATTTGTGTTCCGAAATTCTAGTTTGTACCGATCTCTTTGTTGTTCCGATGTATACACTTCCACAAGTACTCGGTATCCGATAAATCCATGGTACTGTCGTCGGATGCCTTTTGTGCTTTGCCAATCTTAAATGCTGCTGTATTTTCCCAGTTGGTTTGTATATCGTCCTAATATTCTCCTTCTGCAGTAACCTCCCAATTCTGTCTCTGACTCGGTAAGGCTTTGGCTACTGGTGGTGGCTGTGGTTGCTTTTCTACTCTAGCAGCTCGAAGCTGTAGCATTTTCATTACATCACAGTTATCAAATGCCTTTGAGCCTAGAAATGGCATACTTTGATTATGACAAAAACTTAGATACTAGTGGAAACTTAGATAAACATTTTTTTCTACGCCATAACTTGGAAACAAATGAAAATCGGATAAGAACATATGAGTTTTTAGCTCTCACTGACTCGCCGAAGTCACTGAAGAGAGCTTATGCAGAGCCTCTGTCTGTCCGTCCGTCCGTCCGTCTGTCCGTATACAAAAGATAGCCAAAACTACAGGTAGGTACAGATTCGAAATCAGCACGAAAAAAATAGTCCTGGAAAAATCCGGTTTTGTCAATATCGCTTCCGGTTTTAAAAAAATCGAATCAAAATACGACAGGTAACTGTCGACGTATTTTATACGCTGTATTGATATTCCTGACGCACAGGCAGCGTGGCCGAGCGTTAGGCACCAGTCGGAAAGGACGTGGGTTCGAATCTCACCGCGGTCAACAATTTTTTTCTAAGATGAAATGTTAAGTTTGTTGATTACTAGTCCGGGAAAAATCCGGTTTTACAAACATAATAAAAAAAAAAAATTTTTATACCAAAAAATTCCACAGCGAGAGTGCCGTTTAAATTTACTCAAGTAAATGCTTTCCTAATTTTTTTACATTATTTTCACACGTATAATACACTCCTAGAGTTTGGTGCACATTTCCCGACTCACCCTGAAAATCAAATTTCCTCACAACCAATGCGGAAGGTGGAAGTGCCTCAAATTATTTAAACACTCCAAAAAACTGCAACCAACCTTGACTAGCAACGTAGCAACTGCAAAGTATTAAGAGCCAGTGCGCGCCACTGCAGCTATTTAGAATGATGGAATGCGAAGCACAATCGGTGTATTCACAACGTCCGAATATTATGCCTCGGAAAATTTTTAATTCTTTGTTAATCTTCGGTTTTTTTCTTGGGTTTTACCTCAGTAGTGGTCCAAGTTTCTGCCAACAAGGGCTTGCAATATTAGGACAATAAAGCGGAATGGAATGATGTAATTTCAGCTCAATATAATTCAATTATGATTAAAAAATAAAACATCATTGTTATTTGAATACCTCTACAAAAATATATTATATTATTTTACCCTGATATTTTTATGCCAATTTTTTTTATTTTTTTAAAGGTAGAGCTGGGTTGCTATGAGAAATCTGACAATATTAAGGTTGCTTGTTCCTTACCCTCTGACATTTTATTCATAATTTTTTGAACGTTTTCAAATACTCGTTTCTCCTAAGTAAGTATTAGGTACCTAGTTGAGTATCATAGTCGCTCATAAAGTCTCTCATATACAGGGTGTCCATTTAGTGTGTAATTCTTTATATCCTGATGCAAATATACCGGGTGTTGCGGGAAAGTAGAATAGTGATCAACATAATTTTCTTATATGGAGCCATAACCCTTTTTTAACCTTGTTTAGCTCTGGATTTGCAAAGTCGCAAGTAGTACGTCCAAATGGATATATTCCTTTAATTTTCCTCAATGATATTTTACAGCTAGATATATGAATTTTAAGTGAATATTATTTTGGATGTTACTAAGTACGCGCATCCACAGGGTGCTTTCTGGAGAATTTTGAATTATGGTAATTTTATAGTCATTTTACTTGATTCTTTAAGTGCAACACCTTGTATGCTTTATTTATAATCAAAATATCTACTAACACCCTATCTCGCCTTGCGACGTTGCCAAGCTATACATTAATTTTCCAAAATATCAAACAAATATTATCACCGATTTTTCGATATTTCATTTGAATATGGAAAATTATGAGGTATAGACATATTCCGCCGCTAAAAAATAAGTATTACAGTTATTACTATGTAAAAAGCTTGCTCGAGGTAGTCGAGGCTGAGCGGGGGCCCCCCTGTTGACCCTTTCAGCGCGCCACTGGAAATTGTTACGACTACTGCAGGTAGGGTTGCCAAACATACTGTTAGCTTTATCCGCAGCCATAAAGATTTTATCGACTTGAGCATTGACAAAAATTAAGTTGTGTGCTAGAAAATTCTTCAGAAAAATTCGTTAATATTACCAAAATTATTTCATATCTAATTTCTGTTCCTGTCGCTTCTGTACTTATAGTAAGGGTATTTTCTGTGATAAATACGAAGTGGCTAGACTAATTTAATGAAAAGTGAGCTACTCATATGTTTTAATTTTTACTCAAAATATGATGAGGCCTTCAGAAATCGTAGTTTATTGATAAGCTTTGCGAAAAGCTCACAAAAGTATGTGTTTAAAACAAAAAATAAAATACTGTTTTTTAAATCCTGATATATACGTCTTGTTTCTTACAAATAATTGGCGACCCGGCCTTAACGCGCCGCCTCCAGCCACTTTCTCACCGGCATGTTGTTGGTGACCTCTCGTTCTTCTGCCGATATTCAAACGGAATCTGCTCCTCTGAGCTATCTTCTATCGTTCCGCCGCTCACCGCTCCTATCAGATATACCCGCGCGACCGCAGCATCTCATCCTAAGACGGTCGTTCTTCATACATCAAGAACCGAGCGGTACAACCGCACATTTATTCCCAGGGTGTCCAAGGCTTGGAATGGACTGCCAGAAGATGTATTTATTGGGCCTGCGGGTATTGGCCCATTCAAATCCCGCGTTGACAAACTTCCCCTAACATAACCCTTTCACAGCAGCAGCGGTACTCTGGTATTTAGGCTCTGCCTACGCGGTCTTCTCATTTATAAAAAAAAGTTCCTATCTATCCTGCTGTGATAGTGTAGGTTTCCGTCAGTATGTATATGCGCCGACGCCACTGAGCTGCAGAGTTTGCCCCTATCCGGTTTCCTACTCACGCTGCTGCTGCTTTGCTTGCTAAATACCTCAGCTTGCAATCAGCATTGCTGGCTTCATTTATTAAAAAACTCTTTGAAATGTAATTAAACTGCAGCCGAAGTGGTAAGTATCTAATATCCAACTCGCTGGCTAACGAGATATCGTGGTTATAATTAACTAAAACTTGCTCCTGGCTCTAGAAGATACATTTACTTCGTCACAGGGATTCTCGCAGTACACCTTAATTTAATTTTGTAGAGTAATCAATGTATAATGTGGAGTAGCAGTGAGTTGAATGGCTGATGTTAGTATAATGCTGAAAATGAGCCAATCATTTACTGTAGTACAATAAGGACAAATTTCGTCACCAGCAAGCACTACGTTAGCTATTTGGATCGCCAACCTTCGAAAGGAGACTGCGTTATCAGAAGTGTATGTATTATTATATAAAAGAAGCTCAGTAATATTAATTTCTGTACAAGGTTATCCACGGATGAACTGATTTTAAAGCCTTCTTGGAGGCTGCTGTACTAAAATTTTCTCCGATTTATACCATATGTCGTAACTATAACGTCCTGGGTATTGATTTAGATATATTTTGTTTGATTGTGGGAGATGGGTGGAGAAGGTTTTTCCTGCTAATTTTAAACTGGAACATACAAACTATTAGAAGGATGTTTCTCCCGAAAACAAAAAATGAATGTAAATACAACGTAGGATAGTAAAAATGTGAATACTTGTTTTTGCAAGTTGCAAATATTCTACTCATTTTTTGAAAAGTATTGGAGATTTTGTCAAAAATTGTAAAAGGGAAGTGTCAGTCAAGGGAATAATTGTCTACGACAGAAAAATTAAACTTTGCAAACGAATTCAGTTTTTGTTTTTATTTGCCATAAACCAAATCCCCAAATATGCTTTAAATATGGGTTTTCCCTGCTAATTTTAAATTGGAAAATTAATATCTATTACAAGTATATTTCTCCCACAAAAAATCCATGAAAAATCCAACGTAGGGCAGTAAAAATGCGAATACTTGTCTTCTCAAAGCCCGAACATTCTAGCTTGATTTGGAAAGGTAGGTATTGGCGATTTTGTGAAAATATGCAAAAGGGAGGGGTCGTCCAAAGGAATAATTGTAATAGATGACAGAAAAACAACCTCATGCAAACTAATCCAGATTTTGTTTTCATTTGCGATAACTCAAATCATTACAGATATGGCTCTATAAAGATGACAGAATTATCAACTACGAAGTTCCACAAGAATGGGATCTGATAACATACATCGCAAGTTACTATTCAGTCGAGGATTAAGATAATAGGGTGTCATGCAGATCCTTGCGTGGGCGTCCATCCTTTCTCCTATCAAATGGTCCTATTGATTGCAGCTCTCTGTAATTCTTGGTAGTCCTGACAATTGTCGGATGTTTCCCAGCTAGGATAGCTTTTTTGTTCCATTTTTTTTATCCCTACTTCGATCTTTTTTTGAAGAAGCAGATGCAGGAAGTGATAGCGTGCCCCACGTATTATATGTCTCGTCTACTATTTTCATCTTCCTTAGAACGTCAAAAAGTTTCTGGGAAACTGTCAGCTTGTTCTTCCTGATTTGGGTCCCATCTTTCGTTTATCATGTATTCCAAATATCAGGGGGGTTCCTCCTAAAGGCGCAATGCCGCGCACCCCCCTTAGCGAAGGAGAAAAAATACTTTTAGTAGATATTATGTATGTAGTGCTAGTATGTACCTATTTCTAGCTACCACCGGTTGCCTGATTTGTAAAGTAGCACACAATGCTCAGACTATAAAGACTGGCCCTCGCAGCACACTCAGCTCGAATTTCACCAGTGTCTCGTCACGTGATTGACTGAAGGCGGTTTTATTATGCAAAAAAATGCATATTTAACCCCCCACCCTTACTTTACACATCCACCGCGCGTTCTGACGACCCACCTATCCATATGTTGATACCACCTACCGAACCTGTAATTGACAAAATTTTTACCTTACCGAGTGACATTTTTTTTACGTAGCGAGCTCTTAAACTAAATACTATACGACGCGACGCAGAGTCCTAGTACAGGCGATAGGACGCGCATCTTACCCCTTGGCACTCCCACCCTTCGCGAAACGGACGGTCGCAAGGATCACTTCCAGATATATCTTCCTGTCTCGCAGATTCCCATTTCGAACTCGTTGGGATTTTAAGTGCTTTAGAAATAATGAGGGGACGAATTTATAGCATGGTCAAAGTCAAGTCGTAAAAAAGACGAAACAATAGTCACAAACAACGAAAACAAAATTTTTAAGGATATAGAATACCTCAAGGAAAAGGCTATGCTGAAAACATCATTTTTCCCTATTGCCTATCAGTTTGGAAAGCATTTTCTTATTCTCTAATATGCTATGCTATGTCGTTATTGAAAATTTTAGGGAGGAGGGCAAAACATGGGTGACATGAAATAAATATTTTATTCAGACTCAGCTGGTCCAAACAAGGTCACATGATACAGACAAGATTTTTTCTGCTGGGCAACGCGAAAGTAAACTGAAATTTATGAAATATACATTTGATTGATAACAAAATACAAGAGCACCCTGTACATACAAATATTAAAACAAGCTACAAAAATATACAGGTACAAAACGAGATCAAATTATGCATCCACTTTCACGATAAGCTGGTAATCTAGAAAAAAAATGGTAACAGATGGATATCGAAGTATAGGACGCCATTGGTGTAAAGACGACAACAAAATTCGGCGTGTCTTCCGTACTGGTTTCAAAAAACAATCTTTATTTTGATATAACTTTTGAATTAGGTATTGCGAAAAAAATCAAACAGTTTTCTTGTAAAACTTATATTTCTTCTTATCTTCCCATTTATTACACAAAATTCAAGACCCCAATTATTGTCGATGATTTGGCCAACAGAAGAACATCGGCAGGTGATAGCATTAACAACACTGTATCTGCCTCTCTGACGGCATATCTCAACAAACAGCAATTGGAAGAGACAAATGGAAGCAGATATGGAAAGCCTACTCGTCAGCACATCCAACCAGATATATTTAAACTCACCCAGAGTCACCATAACATCACTGGCACAGGGGATTTAATAATTGTTCTAGGAAGAGTATAACAACGCTCATAAGAATAAAATTTGGCCACGCCTTCTTTTCAGCGCACTTTCATAAGATTGGGAGTTAATCCAACAGACTGATGCACATATTGCAATGGGAACGGTGATTTAGGCCATATTTTTTTCTGCTGCTCCAAAACCATCGACCTTAAGATGGATATCCCATTCAAGAGTTCAACGTACAGAAAACTCAGGCAACAAAACTTACAAAGAAGTCTCACGTTGGATTACCAACTGTGGAAATGGGGAGTACCCCATAGTCGAGTCACCTTCCGTCAAGCTTTTGGGGATCAACATAAACCATAACATGTCCTGGCGAGACCACGACGTCAGTACTGCACTCTCTAAAGCTTCTGAACACTATCAGCAGAGCAGCAGAGAGCAATTACATTAATTGATACGCCTAACCTCACAAAGAACTTCCACAGCCTGGCACGTCGAAGAAGGGTGGATGACCTATCCCTGTTTTACAGATTTTATCACGGAAGATGTTCGTGTGAGCTTTCCCAGATAATATCACCAAAAGCCCGAACGAGGAACACTAGAGAGGCTCTGAGAGCTCATCCTTACCAGATCGAGGTACCTACTCTACGAACCAGTCTCCTTCAGCATTCCTTCTTTTGGAGAACTTCGACGCTGTGGAATCAGCTGCTGGGGAGTTTGTTTCCCGACGGCTACAACCTGCAGCGTTTCAAATTTGACGTGAACCGACACTTGTTCTCTCGCAGCGCTTCTACAGCGCCATAGGCTTTCAGCCTTTGCGGGAGGCTGACCATAAAAAAAATTAAGTCATATGGATAGAACTAGAATTCTAGACACAGTACTAAGCAAGATGTTAGCGTCTACCTGAATTGCCAATGGAAAGAGCTGACAACTTTGTGGTGATCCGGAACGCGCTCCTGGCTGGCATACGTTAGAAGAACGCGCTCTCTCCTGTCACACGTAACGAAGAGTGACAATAACGTATAATTCATAAAAATTGTAATAACATAAGTGCTATGCTATGCTATGCTTACATTTTCGATATCCTATTACAATTCTCCTTTATTAGCCCCTTTATGAGTTGGTTATATTTATTTATTTATATATGCTTATATTTTACATTTTCTATATCCTATCCATATTTATCTCCCTGACGTTGAACAGAGACCTAGCCCACCATGTATTATTATTATTATCCGACTTTCTAAGTTCCTCTCGCATAATTGCGGTAGCGACAAGTGTGGACGGGCTGTGCCAAGTCAACACCCTGACTATTGATCGGAATTTAGGAAGGATCGTACAATATTACAGGTCTTTAGGATTACAGACTTTTGGAATGCTTTGTGTAACTTTTCGTCCAGGCCCAACTGTTGAAGGTGCTGTGTGAACGTGTCTGGTGTAAGGCTTGAGACCGACATAATGAGGGGAACAATAGTGACTTTGTTTTGTTTCCAAAGTCGTTTTATTTCCATAGCAAGGTCCGTGTATTTAGATATCTTCCCAGCGTAGGTGTTTTGGATATTCACATCATTGGGAATGGCTATATCTATCAAATAGGTAATGTTGTCGGCCTTTGACTGGAAAACTATATCTGGTCTATTGGCTGGGATAGTCTTGTCTGTATGTACTTCAACGTCCCCGTATAGTTTGTATCGATCGTTCTCGAGTACTGATATCGGAGTGTAATTGTAATATGGATCTGTGTTTTCTATCAGTTTGTTTGTTGTGGCTAGTGCTTGGTGTATCACCTTGGCCGCAGAGTTATGTCTGGCTATGTACTCGGTGCCGGCAAGAGTTTTGCACCCGCTTGTTATGTGATCTATTGTTTCTCTTTGTTGGTGACATTTTCTGCAATTATCGTCTGTTATGGATGGATCTTTAGTTACGTATTTTTTGTAGTTTCGTGTTGCAATCACTTGGTCTTGGATGGCAAGCATGAAACCCTCCGTTTCTGGGAACAGCTGGCCGTCCTGTAACCAGGTGTATGACTGTTTTTCGTTAATGTGGTCTTGTGTGACACGGTATCTATGTCTGCCGTGGAGTGCTTTCTGCGACCAGGTGTTTATTTTTTCTTGTTGTGATTGGATGTGATTGTATGTGTCCGCTACGTGATCTGGACAAGAGAGGTTAAGGGGTGTATAGTTTTTGTCTGCTTTTACTATTGCTCCATGTAAGTTTGTTTGTTTGCTTTGGAAGAAGTGTCTGAGTGTTTTTATTTGCCTTGTGTGAAGAGACTGTATGTCTATAATTCCTCTGCCCCCTTGTTTTCTGTCTACCGTCAGCCTTTCCTTGCACGCATTGGGATGTGACATTCTGTGTTTCGTGAGTTCTGTTCGCATGAGTATATGTATATTCTCTATGTCAGTGTGCGACCATTTGATGATGCCAAAGGAATACGTGAGGATTGGTATTGCAAATGTGTTAATTGCTTTTGTGAGGTTTCTAGAATTCAATTTCGTTTTCAGTAGCCTAATGAGGCGGTCTCTAAATTCTTGTTTAAGTTGCGCCTTGATTTGGGTGTGGTCTATTTTAACATTCTGATTGAAACCCAGGTACTTGTACGTTTCGTCCTTGCCCATGTTATCCAAGGTTTGGTCAGTTACTATTTCCTGTTCTGAATGGTTCTTCCATTGGCCTTTATTGATGTGAAGGACCTTGCATTTGCTCATTCCGAACTCCATCCTCACGTCTAACGTACAAACTTCTGTTATTTTGAGCAATTCTCTCAGTTGGACTTCAGTGGCGGCATATAGTTTTATATCATCCATGTAGAGAAGATGATTGATTCTGTGTTGATTTACTTTCTGGTGTCGGATGTTGAAACCATAGTTTGTGTTGTTCAGTGCGTTGGAAAGTGGATTTAGACAGAGGCAGAAACAAAGTGAACTGAGGGAATCGCCCTGGAAGATGCCACGTCGTATGTGTAGTTCCTCCGTTTGGATATGGCCGTCCTGAGTTGTAAGGTGTATGTTGGTTCGCCATGTCTTCATGGTTTTTGCAAGAAACTGACGAAGGCCTGGGTTAATTTTATATATTTGCAGAATTTTTGTTAGCCAGCTATGTGGTACAGAATCGAATGCTTTTTTATAGTCTATGAAACAGGTATGCAGGTTTCTTTTCTAGTTTGCTCCATGATCACACTATCAATTATAAGTTGTTCCTTGCAACCTTGGCTTTGTTTTCTACATCCTTTCTGTTCTTCAGTGAGGATGTTGTTTTGCGTGAGGTGTTGTTCAAAACTCCTGCATAATGTTGCGGTGATGATCTTATACAAGGTAGGAAGGCAAGTGATTGGGCGGTAATTCGCAGGGTTCTTGGTATCTGCATTTTTGGGTTTTATATACGTTATTCCTTGAGTGAGGAATTTGGGAAGCCTATCAGGTTGGAGTATGGCTTTATTGATTTGGTTTGTGAGCACTTCGTATGTTGAGCTGAAATGTTTGTACCAAAAATTTTGCACATTGTCCACGCCTGGGCACTTCCAATCCTGGGTATGTTTTATTGTTTCGACTATTTCCTCTTTTGAAAGAATAACGTCTCCCTGTTCCGCTATATGTTGATGTTTTTTCTCTTCCTCTCTGATCCATGGAGCGTCTTCATTATGTGTTTTGGGTTCAGACCATAGGCTTCCCCAAAACTCAGTTAACTCTTGTTTACTGGGAGGTTCTATTGTTGTGATCTGGTTGTCGGCTGTTATCTTTTGATAGAACTGTTTTTCACTTTTCTGAAAAAGGCTGTTAGCATCCTTTCTGGCATCGGACTCGTTGTATCTGCGGAGTCTAGTTGCATAAACTGCAAGTTTCTGTTTAAGTGTATCGGTAATTTCTGGTATTGTTTGTTATGGTGACTTGGATTTCAGTATGTTTATTGTTCTCTGTATGTGCCTTGAAGGATGGTTGTTATTGATGGTGTATTGTGCGAGATGTGCCAGGTCCTTTCTGATTGTGCTAATTTTGTTTTCGAATCTTATTTGCCATTTAGGCTTAGTCCTATTGCTTGTCTGGTGTTTAGACCGCTTCGAGAGTTTTTGGCCATTAACTATGAGAGTGGTTGCTGCGGCAGCATATATAACTGTGTGGATGTCCTCCAGGTTACTGTCATCCGTTATGAATTGTGGTATTACGTTAGCATTTACTGTATGTAATATTTGTTGAGTGTTATTCTTAAAAATTAGTCTGGGCAGGGGATCTCGTAGTGCCGGATTGGTGCCACACCATTTGTTAAACTGCGTACTCATCACTTGCTCGACAGATTGTGTCACGGCAAATGGTCGAGTGATGTTTTGGATTTGTATGGTTGTGGTAGGTAGGTTAGTGATTGTTGTGTCTGGTGTATCTAGTGTTTGGTCATGTTCTGAACTTAGTTCTGAGTGGACGCTGGTATTGTTAGTTTTTGCTGTGTTTGAAGTCTGGCTAGTTTGGGTATGACTGTTTTGGGTTTCCACAATCGGTTCAGTGGTTAGGGAGTCATTTGGCTGGGCGATATTCATTTCGTTGGATACAAGATTTTTTATATCTTGCAGTTCTTGGGGTGTAAGACGGTTGTTCTTTGGGATGACGCGTTTTTGGTCGATAAGTCTTTGTTCTGTTACACGTGTTGAGAGGTGTGGGTATTGTGTCGTAAATAGTCTGTGCAGCTCGTGCCTGTAGCCTGTAGAGATGGTTTCTAGTTTTGTGGCAGTATAGTAACAGCGCATTACAGCTTTGTTCATTTCTGTGGTCCATTGTAATCGCTGTCTTGGTTTACCAGCTTTGGTGGTTGCCAGCTGCGACGGCAAAACATCCGCAGCTGGGTTGTATTCTATGGGTTGTTCTGTTTGGGTTTGGGGTTCGGGTGAGTTTAATCGACGTACCCTAGGCCGTCGTTGGTTATTCATAAAATTAACCCTATCCATCGTGTTCCCACGAGTAGGGACGATCTAAATGTCGCTCTCCCGGGTGACGCCCATTCCAGGAGAGAAGGGACTTATATTTACTCCGAAGTTGGCCCAAGGTGCTCCGGAGGATTTACGACTTTACTGTCGGGTTTTGTTGAGGCTTTCTCCTCGCAGGCCGGCCGGTTAAGGCAAGCCCCCCGGTTGCGTACCCCTCACAACGTTCCCCAGCCACGCCCTGCTGAGGTCGTTGAAGTGTGGGGCGCAATAACGGTATGTGACAGAAGGACCGGCGCTCAGCCTTCTGTGGCATTTCTCCCCGGATTTGCCAAATCCCTATCTGACCGAGGTCAGGATAGCTTGGGGAAAGGAGGTTTGTGCTCGGTAGGGTGTGTAAAGTCTACCTAGCCCACAGCTTCCTGAGTGTGCTAGCCTTGGTTGAAGTGACTTTTTGGTCACGAGCCCTGTCGGCATGACAACTCCGCGGTGGTATTAAAGCCTCCGATGAACCATCAACCGACATAGCTTGCCCGTGAAAAGGTCACTTTCTAAGCCCCCAAACGAGCGACAACGTTCTAGCACCTGATGGGGGGATTATTATTATTATTTATCATTTAGACTGTGAATGTTTATAACCATTACTTTATTATACAAATATCAACAATAAGAGCCAGTTGACCACTACTATTAAGACATTTTTGAATGGTATATTTCAATATATAAATATAAATATTCCACAGGTAAAATATATGAAATACAAAGCACTCATGATTAATAAATACAAGAATCAAGTAATAAAACAATACCATAAACACTCAGCACTCATGATTAATGAATACAAAACCACTATTAAGAAACAAGTAATAAAACAATATCATGACATTTCTCTGTTTTGGTTTCTTTCTCTCTGAGTTGGTACACATACATGCTAAAAGGATCTGGTTATCACGGCGACACACACAACATTGGGTTCTAAACTTCACCACTAGACATCTTGATCACGTTAAATATTTCAAAATTTGGTATTCGACTTTGACAGTGACCTCTTGCTCACTACAACTTACACAAGGCAAACACTAGACGTGGTGAATCGGATATAAATTATCGAGACTGCCCCCAGCGTAGTCTGAAAAACAACCGAAGCAATCTTCTTTTCACCCGGGGCACTTTTGTCAATTGCCATCTTTACTCAGCGTTAGCAAATGGCAGTGCAGCTCCTCCAAATATACCTCGTGACAAGCTGCTCTAATTGGTTCAAGACATAAACTGCGATGCTGCTTACTTCCGGCTCTACTTTTCAATCTGCCGGGTTTCATTGGCAGACCCAATTAAATCTCGCCTGCCGTAATCGAAATCTTGGAGAAGGGTTGCCTCAAGGCACCTTTTTTCACAGCCTTAGCTTTGCCAGTGCAAAACGTTCCAGGTGATTCGAGAGTTGTTTTTTGTATCTGCTTTCACGTCTCGTTTTATGTTTATAACCCACAAGTCCCAAGCTATGAAAATCAACAGAAATACCCATGTGGGGTCCTTTAAAAACCCCAGCAAAATATGTGGTATTAAATTATTGCTATTAAGCTTACATTAATTAGGCCTAGAGAATAACGTCTAGCAGACCTAAAAGGCACATCTTATATCTTATTTTTTCCATCACATGTAAAAAATACTTTGGTATAATAACTCTATTTGATCTATTCTAAGAGAAGTGAATGCAAATAGTTTGAATCCATAAAATATCGGCAAACAAAAGTAATCCAGACCTGGTCTTTTTCTGTAGGGATAAACCAGATCATCCTATATGTCACCAAAAATGATCAAATGACGTCTAGCAGACCCAAAAGTTACATTTCTCTTAAATGCAGAAAACCAGAAAACAGTTTGCTACTCCCGAAAATTGCAACTAAATTCAAAATAATCGTCATACAGTGTTATCAACTTGAAAAATGTGGTTCTAATCGTGAGAGCTAAGAAAAGGAGTTCGATGAAAATCTGTAAAAAAGTTTCACAAAAAGCGTATAGTGTTCACAGTGCCAGAAAGTTCTGATACTGTATAGCCCCATGACTGTAACCTAACTACTTTAGCTTATATTTTTTGACGATTAGGGGCCGATTTTATCAACATGCGCATTTTAACAAAGACTGACCAATCAGAACAGCCCACTCAAAAACAAGTACTCTGAAAATCATTGATTTCTCTTGAAGTTTACCGCAAAAAGGTGAAAAATGACTTGCTTTATCTACAATCGACCATTATGCTAAATGGGTGAAAAATTGCATTTTCTTGTTTAACAAAGAGTTTAGCAACTGCTAATCTCAACCAATCAGATTCCGCAAAAACAGTACATTATTTGATCACTAGATTTTTGCTCTATCAAACGATGATGACAAGAAATTCAAATTACTGCATCATTTTGATAAAACAATAATTTACTATCGATAGTAGTTATAAATACCTCCAATATACGTCTTTATTATTTAAAAAGGGGTAAAAATAACATTTTTGCATTTCACAAAGCTAAACACACGATTTTACCATCCATGTTGGCCATTCTGTGACACAAGTGTGCATTACTGGTTGCCCATCCTCCTTAAAAGCGAAACTCACGGGCTGGCAAAAGTATAGAAGTATAGCCGTATAACCTTATTCTTTGTAAACCAGATACCTGTCGTATATAGTCAAAAAGTGAATCAGGTGCTTTATATACTTTTCAGAGAAAGAGGGAAACTAGCAGGGGGATTTTTATTCATACATGCATGCACCTTTACAGACTCTGAATATTTTTATAAGAAGGTCTATAACAAACCTGCATCCAGCAGATGGAAGTTCCTTCATAAAAAGTATGTATTTGTCTATACTCAATCTGACTGGCTGAGGTGGACTTATTATTAATGATTAATTAAGGTAGCTGTGACTAATAGTAATTTTATGATTCTGTTACAAATCAACGCAGTTTGCAATTAGTGATTATACAAATAATTATAAGGAAAAATCTGACGTTAATTTGCAAATCAATCGCTTTGTTCTGATTTTCTGCTATAATTTTGATCCATGAATTCTAAAATATTTTTGACAATAGTTAGTTACTAGCTTAGATGTTTTGTTTTCAATATTGATAAAATACTATTGGATGATACTTATTAACCTAGCCCGCAATACCCAATAGAAGCTTTTGCTAAATAACATATAACAATAAAGCTTTGCCAAAACCTTTGTTAGAATATGCATGTTGATAAAATCGGGCCTAAGAATCAGAAATATCAGAAGTACCAAATTACTTTCTTTGAAACCAACTTGTTTTTCCTCAATATGCTTAAGCAACTCGTTTCCAAGCTCCATGTGAATAAAGTTCAGCACATCGCATGCACGCGAAGAAGTGAGTTGTAAACATTCCCGTTATCTGTGTCTTGCTTTAGTCTCTTTACGTTATGCTCTTAGTATTTACATATATATCGGTTAAGAGTGAGTTGCGGTCATTAGCTTGCATTAACATAAACGCGACTAGAAGACTTACGGTCCTTTTTGAGTCCTGTATCAGTCTAGTCGGACCGCAATCTGGATGGCCAGTTCATTTGCCCCTTTAGCACTGTTTTGAGATGAGTTTTGTACAATGTTTCAAAATATGTTAGACAAAGTGCAGATAGCATAAATTGGGTAATAAAAGCCGCAATCGGTGCTGATACCTTTTGATTAATAACATTACGTAAATTGATCTCCAAGATGCCTATTAGAGGAGAGGGGAGCCGATTTAGTGTTAAAGCTGTATGTCATGATGCTATTTCATCATCCCAGTCACAACGTCTTAACAGACATGTTGTGAACTCGTAAAATGCATTAAGTCGGAGCTAGAGTATTGCCGACACGAATATTATCAATAGTTTTGAAAACTGTAGCTTGCCATCGTTCGCGATTTACTGTCAGTTCAATGGCGCTCACTCGGAGCATGACCCTGAACTACAGGTTTCTCCATATTATCACTTCTTTGAATATGTCCGAAGAATGTAAGCATTTTCATCGACACAATGGAGGATAGTCTCTTTGGATTACCGAGCTCATTCAGTATGGAAAAGTTAGTTCAATGGGTGGTATAAGGGACTCTCAGCATTCTCCTCCACGTCCACATTTGAAAAGCATCTACGCGAGCTCGATCTGCCTTTTTACCAGTCCAAGTTTCCGAGGCATACAGAAATATGGAGAACACGAGAGACTGAACCAGCGACATTTTGGTAGCTTTAGTGATGTTATGGTCACGCTATATTTTAGTAAGCTTTGTCGTGACCATATGTGCCTGTTGAATGCGCCATCGAATCTCATTTTCACAGCTACTCGAATTGTCGATTAAAGAACCGAGGTACACAAAACTTTGAACTACTTCACAACCGCCTACTGACTATATTTCTCGGTGATTATCGTGCTCTCTATCTACGATCGTATTGTTACAAGTTTTTAGTCTGATTGGGCACGAAAACACTTGGTACGGATTTCACTATTTATTTTCACTAACTATGTACACTTCACCTAGCCTAATACTTAACAGTTATCTAAAGGCACTACACTAATTTATGTTGGTCCTTAACTGCACTAATTTATGTCACAGTTCATTTATTTTGCGCGCGCCACTGAACGTCGTCGCGTATTCTACCGCACACACTGCTGCATTGACTGTAACTGTTTTTATCTCTCATGAGACGGCACTTTTATGCTAGGTGGCGCCATCTCTGGAGTGTTCTCGAGAGCTCGCGATCATTACCGACTGTACGAGAAGGAATTTTTCTAGACTCGCGCGATGGCATTACAGGGCCGGCCTGGCACACTGCCCCCTCCTTGAGGCCGTTTCGTCCTCGAAACGTTCGTGTCTGAATGGACACAGAACGCTCTTGCAGCCAGTTTGGTCAAAGAAGCAATCCACGGTTCTGTGTTTGTCGGTCCTCTCGGGTTCCAGCTGCAGACCAGAATTTCGATTCCCGTGAACCTGAAGAGAACTACTAGCATGTTTCGGATGATCCGCCAATCCAGGCCGTCCCGTCCGCAAGCTAGCCTAGGAATCGCCAGTTTCAAAACATTTGCGGTCAGCAGCTTCTCTCTGAGGTCCAGGAGTGCCTCCCATACAGTCCGGTACGTCGGTTTCTGATAGGACTTTTCCTTCGAAATCAAGTAGTAGAGTCGCCTCTGGTCACTTCGTAACTCCAGCACTTGTCTGACTCGTCCACCCTGTTTCTTCAGTTCGTCCACTTGGCCAAACAGACGTTGGAATTCACTGGCAATCCCTCGGGACATCCGAAGATCTCTTGCGACACAATGTGCCAACGCGTACTCATCCGGCACCGTGAACAAATCTCGATGTTCCTCACGAGTCACGCCAAACCTAGCCTTCGCTGTACCAGTGTGAGTGGCCATGAAATCCTCGAAGTTCAGTTCTGGGTGGAGTTGCTGGAGTTCTCTAACTTGCGCTTCCGCAGTATCTCCAGCAAACGGAGCCAACCTGTTAAAGTGTACGACTCTGGGTTTTCCACCGTTGGCCTTCTTGATGCGATAGATTACGTCGTTGATCTTCTTGACGACTTCATACGGGCCCTCCCAGGAACTCTGGAGCTTCGGTGACAAGCCACGGCGTTTCTGAGGGTTGTACAGCAAGACCAAGTCTCCAGGTTGATACGCTGGACCCTACGTCGTACGTCATCTTCATGCGGTCGCTTGCGGTGCGAATATTATGGCGAACTTTCTCGTGGGCCTCGTCCATTCTCCTGCGAAGGTTGGCAACGTAATCTTCGCCTGCGACATCGTCCCCCGGTTTGCAGCTAAACATGAGGTCACAGGGTAGCCGGGGCTCTCGTCCAAACACAATACTGGCCGGTGTCTCTCCCGTGGTTTCATGGACTGCCGAGCGGTACGCCAATAGGAAGAGATGAAGCCAGCTGTCCCAGTCTCGCTGGTGATCGGAGACAACCTTGGCCAAATAGCGGTTCACCGTCCTGTTCATCCTTTCCACCATACCGTTCGACTGAGGATGTAATGTTGTGGTCCGAGTCTTCCTAATCCCCAAAGTTTTGCACACATTCTGGAAGAGCGCAGACTCGAAGTTCCTTCCCTGGTCCGAATGCAGCTCGAGTGGAACTCCAAAACGGCAAATCCAGTCCTTGACTAGAGCATCAGCAACGGTTGCGGCCTCCTGGTTTGGCAGAGCGTAAGCTCCGACCCATTTGCTGAAGTAGTCGATCACCACCACGATGTACTTGTTCCCAGCTTCGCTCTCCGGAAAAGGTCCTGCTACGTCGATAGTGATCCTCTCGAAGGGACTTCCGACGTTGTACTGGCGCATAGGAGCTTTCTTACGCCTCTGTGGACCGTTGCTGGCGGCACAAACTGTACACTTCCGGCACCATTCCTTGACGTATTCCTTGCACCTAAACCAGTAGAACCGCTCTCGAATCTTCTCGAGGGTCTTGGCCACGCCCAGATGACCTCCACTGGTTCCGCTGTGAATCTCCCCAAGTACCTCGGCCACACGGTTCCTAGGCACCACGGTCTGTCTTCTTTCCTGGGTCCCTTCTTTGTCCTCGAGTATTCGTCGCAGGATGCCATCTTCCATCACCAGACTGTCCCACTGAGCCCAGTAGGACTTGACGGCAGGCGAGTAATGTGAAACCTCCTGCCAACTCGGTCGTCGATCTTCCCTCTTCCACTCGATGATCAGTTTCAGGCTGGGATCCTCTTCTTGGTCTTTCTGTAGTTCGGTAGGCTGCCAGCTGTCATCCACAATGGTGGTTCTCCTGGTGATGGCGTCCTTCGTCTCGGCTCGGTTGCAGTGAGCACAGTCGTCGGGACACGGTCTCCTCGAAAGTGCATCCGCATTCCCATGAGACTTGCCAGCACGGTGTTCAACGTCGTAGTCGAATTCCTGCAGTCTCTCGATCCACCTGGCTACTTGTCCCTCTGGATTCTTGAACCGAAGTAGCCATGTCAGAGTTGCATGGTCCGTCCTCAGCAGGAACTTTCTTCCGTACAAGTACTTGTAAAAGTGCTCCACGGACTTGACGCTGGCCAGCAATTCTCTCCGAGTGACGCAATAGTTTCTCTCGGGCTTAGACAGCGTCTTGCTGAAATAGCCGATCACCACCTCTCGACCATCTTGATCTGCGACAGAACTGAACCTATCCCCACGTTGCTCGCATCAGTGTCTAACACAAATTTGCCAGTAGGCAGGGGATAGCTTACCACTGGAGCCGTCGCGAGAGCCTTCTTCAGCAGGTCGAAAGCTTGCTGGCAGTCTTTTCCCCACTGGAACCTGCGGCCTTCCTCCGTAAGCCTAGTCAGCGGCTTGGCGATGGTAGCAAATCCAGCCACGTATTGACGATAGCATGTACACAGACCTAGGAAGCTTCTTACGTCATCTTTGTCCTTAGGTACCGGCCATCCTTTTACCGCTTCGATCTTCTGAGGATCCACCGCTATGCCTTCTTGGGAAACCACATGTCCTAAATATTGCACCTTCTTCTGGAACAGGTGGCACTTTTTGGGGCTCAGCTTGAGGCCTGATTGGCGCAGCCTCCTAAATACTTGTTCCAAGTTCTTGAGGTGATCGTCGAAAGATTGCCCAACCACGATGATGTCATCTAGGTAGACCAGGCAGGTTTCCCAAGACAACCCCTTCAAGACAGTCTCCATCAGCCTCTCAAACGTAGCTGGCGCGTTACGCAATCCAAACGGCATAACCGTAAACAGCCATAACCCTGAGCCGGCGGTGAACGCGGTCTTCTCCTTGTCCCTTGGGTCCATCTTGACTTGCCAATAGCCACTCTTCAGAACAAGCGTGGAGAACACCTTCGAACCCGCCAAATTGTCTAGGGTGTCGTCGATTCTTGGCAGAGGGTAGCTGTCTTTCTTCGTGACGTTATTGAACTGCCGATAGTCCACGCAGAATCGTGTCCACCCGTCCTTCTTCTTCACCAGTACAACCGGCGATGACCAAGGACTCGCTGATTGCTCGATCACCCCCCTCTTCTTCCATTTCCTTGACGATCCTATCCGCTTCTTTTCGCTTGGCCAATGGTAGCTTCCTTGGTGGTTGCCGAATAGGTGGTACATCGCCCGTGTGGATCTTGTGTCGGACCACATTTGTCCTCCCCTTCTTTCCAATGCCAACATCGAAGATATCCTGGTATTCTGTGATGAATACCCTCAGCCTCTTCTGTTGTTCCCTGTTCAAGCCTTTCGACGAATCAGCCACCAGCTCACTCAGCTTCTCATGCAGCCGCTCATTCCGTTGGTCTGATGCGTTTACAGTTCTCACCACCGATGAGACTGGAGAACAACAACCCAGTGGTGTTCCCTTCTTGAGGTGTACCGGAAAGCCATTCGCGTTCAGCAACCTCACCGGAACTGCATCATTCTCTCGTACCAGGCATTTTCCAATGGCGATGCCACGGCCAATCAGCTCATCATCCGGTTTAGGTTCAAACAACATGACGCTCCCTCGATCAGCGTCATCAATCAGGTAGGCTTCAATTACCACCTCGCATCTTCCTGGGATGACAGCTTCTGCTGAGAGCACCACCTGGACAGCCTCTTCTTGACGTCGGTGGAGGACTACCTCTTCCTATCGGACTAGCAGGGTACCATGTCTCAGGTCCAGTTGGAATCCATAGGTGTCCATGATGTCCATTCCAACTATCACCTCGTTCTCGATGTCGGCTACCAAAACTCGATGATTGATATTGGTGTTCCCAAACTAGAGCTGTATGTCGGCTTCCCCATGGATGCTTGCGGGCTTTCCGGTAGCAGTGCGCAGCCGCCATCTTGTTGGTCTTACGTCAGCACTCTTCTGGAGCACATCAGGTCGAACGATGGTCTTCGTCGCACCCGTATCTAGAAGCATCAGCTTCTGCCTGCCGTCCACGAAGCCGTCCACATACAGACTGGTCGCCTGCTGCCCAACGTAGGCCACACGAGCAGTTCTTCTTAAGCTCTTCCGGACGCGGGTGGAGCATTGCCTCTGCTCTTCGACCCGACTTAGCATCGGATCTTCTTTCTTCTTTGGACGGGACTCACTAATAACCCGCCGCAGTTCCTCAACTAGGGCCGCCACATCTGTTCTACCTTCACACTCCCGAACTCGAGCCTGGCACTGGTAAGCCTTTTTCACTGCCTCAAATTCTAAAGCTCTGGCTAGCGCATCCACCAGACGTTCCGGGTGTGCGAGAGCTACAGCTTGATGCATTTCGGCATTATGAAGACCACCCGGCACCCACAAATGCCTCCACAGCTAGTCGCTCCATTAGATCTTGTGGAGCCGTCGGATGTGCGAGTCGAACCAAGCGGGCTATATCTGCTTCAAATTCCTGCAGCGTCTCATTTGGTCTTTGGGAGCGGTTCTTCAGCTGAGCGTGGAAAACGTGACCGAATCTGGCTTGACCAAACCTCATTTCCAGGTGTCTGACTAGCTGTTCGTAGTCCCCTCGTTCTGTCGGTGATAGCGTCTGAAGCACATCTATAGCTTCGCCTCTCAGTGCTAACGTCAAAGCTGCCGCCTTCTCACCAGGTAACCAACCATTGGCGTTTGCGTCCGCTTCAAACTGGAGGAGGTAGTTCTCCCAGGACGTTTTCCCATCATACTGATGAGGTTTTAATCTCAGCTTGCCCGAATCTCCTGCCTTCAGGTCGCTTGATGTGGTGACGCTGGCAGTCTGGAGCTCAATTCGCAGCTTGTCAATTTCTGAGTCCAGGCGTCGGATGTTGTCTTGCAGACCTTCTTTTTGTTTTTCCAATCCCTTCTGAAGATCTTCTTTTTGTTTTTCCAATCCCCTCTTGAGAGCTTCTTTTTGTTTTTCCAATCCCCTTTTAGAACTTGTCTTTGCTCTTCCATTTTCGATTCTAAGATGTCGATTCTGGTTCCGATTCTTTCTTCGATAACTTTTTTTAAAGCAGTAATGTCCATCTTCAGGGCAGATTCTGACTGTTTGGAGATTGCTTCGATTTTTGACTCGAGCGACAGTCGAGCAGATTCCGACTGTTTGGAGCTTGCTTCGATTTTTGCTTCGAGCTTGTTGGCCCACTCGAATTCAGGTGACTCGAATTCGAAGGTATCTGGATCCTCACCCTCTTCAATAATTATTTGTCGGAGACGATCCTGGAGAACGGCCTTCAGCCCGCTGCTATCGGCA
Organism: Callosobruchus maculatus; assembly: GCA_951848785.1. NCBI lineage: Eukaryota > Metazoa > Arthropoda > Insecta > Coleoptera > Chrysomelidae > Callosobruchus > Callosobruchus maculatus. The sequence goes on along the minus strand of CATOUR010000660.1, from coordinate 100,247 downwards.
CCGCGTTCATCGAGCTCTCTCCTTAAATCTGCAACCTTCAGTTCACTGAATCTCACCATCTTGGCAGTTTATTCACTTAACTGTCCGTACCACGTTGCCCAATCAATCAGTCTACCCCACACCTGACACCACTGTTACAAGTCTTTAGTCCGATTGGGCACGAAAACACTTGGTACGGATTTCACTATTTATTTTCACTAACTGTATACACTTCACCTAGCCTAATACTTAACAGACTAATTTATCTAAAGTCACTACACTAATTTATGTTGGTCCTTATCTGCACTAATTTATGTCACAGTTCATTTATTTTGCGCGCGCCACTGAACGTCGTCGCGTATTCTACCGCACACACTGCTGCATTGACTGTAACTGTTTTTATCTCTCATGTGACGGCGCTTTTATGCTAGGTGGCGCCATCTCTGGATTGTTCTCGAGAGCTCGCGATCATTACCGATTGTACGAGAAGGAATTTTTCTAGACTCACGAGATGGCATTACAGGGCCGGCCTGGCACAGTATATAATATTGGTCTTGTTGTAGTTAATACCAAGACCATATGCTGCACTGTGTTGTTCTAAGATGTTTGATAGAGCTACACTTGTTCTTCCTAAGAAGCAGCAATAAGGGTTGTATCGTCAGCAAATCTTGAGTTGGATATTTTGCTTCCGCCAATAGTTATACCGATTCCAGTGTCCCATCACAAATTCAGAGTAAATGACAAATAACATCGGAGATAAAACACATCCCTGACGAATCCCTTTTCTGGTTCCCTTCGACCAGACAGGTTACCATCAATTATTCTTACACGAGCTGAGCTAGACACATAGAGCTGCTGTATGAGAAATACTAAGTGGTAAGCAACTCCAATAGAGATAAGGATTTGCGACATTTTAGGCCACTTTACGTTATCCGACGCCTTAGTATAGTCCACAAAGCAAATAAAAACTGGAAAATAATGCTCTCTAGCTTTTTCAATAATTTGTCTTAAGTTTAAGATCTGATCACGCGTACCGCGTCCTTTTACGCCTGAGCCTGAGAAATTTGCCTGCCAATAAAACCCTCCAAACGAGATTATAAAATGTATAGTAGAACCTTGCTTGCATGAGAGATCAATGAAAGTAGGCGATAACTGTCTGGGTTTGTTGGAGATCCCTTTTACTTCCCACACCGCTAGGTGAGGGGAGTATTGCGATCGCGAAAATTTTCGATTTTGAGATAATACGCTTTTTGAGCGTTTTATGATGTCTACATAACGAAAATCCACGTCACTCATGTCCGCCCGGTCCGTCTGTCGGTCTGTCTGTCGGTCTGTCTGTCGGTCTGTCTGTCGGTCTGTCTGTCGGACTGTCTGTCGGACTGTCTGTCGGTCTGTCTGTCGGTCTGTCTGTCGGTCTCTGTCGGTCTGTCTGTCGGTCTGTCTGTCGGTCTGTCTGTCGATCTGTCTGTCGGTCTGTCTGTCGGTCTGTCTGTCGGTCTGTCGGTCTGTCGGTCTGTCGGTCTGTCGGTCGGTCTGTCGGTCTGTCGGTCTGTCGGTCTGTCGGTCTGTCGGTCTGTCGGTCTGTCGGTCTGTCGGTCTGTCGGTCTGTCGGTCTGTCGGTCTGTCGGTCTGTCGGTCTGTCGGTCTGTCGGTCTGTCGGTCTGTCGGTCTGTCGGTCTGTCGGTCTGTCGGTCTGTCGGTCTGTCGGTCTGTCGGTCTGTCGGTCTGTCGGTCTGTCGGTCTGTCGGTCTGTCGGTCTGTCGGTCTGTCGGTCTGTCGGTCTGTCGGTCTGTCGGTCTGTCGGTCTGTCGGTCTGTCGGTCTGTCGGTCTGTCGGTCTGTCGGTCTGTCGGTCTGTCGGTCTGTCGGTCTGTCGGTCTGTCGGTCTGTCGGTCTGTCGGTCTGTCGGTCTGTCGGTCTGTCGGTCTGTCGGTCTGTCGGTCTGTCGGTCCGTCGGTCCGTCGGTCCGTCGGTCCGTCGGTCCGTCGGTCCGTCGGTCCGTCGGTACGTCGGTCCGTCGGTCCGTGGGTCGGTCGGTCTGTCGGTCTGTCGGTCTGTCGGTCTGTCGGTCTGTCGGTCTGTCGGTCTGTCGGTCTGTCGGTCTGTCGGTCTGTCGGTCTGTCGGTCTGTCGGTCTGTCGGTCTGTCGGTCTGTCGGTCTGTCGGTCTGTCGGTCTGTCGGTCTGTCGGTCTGTCGGTCTGTCGGTCTGTCGGTCTGTCGGTCTGTCGGTCTGTCGGTCTGTCGGTCTGTCGGTCTGTCGGTCTGTCGGTCTGTCGGTCTGTCGGTCTGTCGGTCTGTCGGTCTGTCGGTCTGTCGGTCTGTCGGTCTGTCGGTCTGTCGGTCTGTCGGTCTGTCGGTCTGTCGGTCTGTCGGTCTGTCGGTCTGTCGGTCTGTCGGTCTGTCGGTCTGTCGGTCTGTCGGTCCGTCGGTCCGTCGGTCCGTCGGTCGGTCGGTCTGTCGGTCTGTCGGTCTGTCGGTCTGTCGGTCTGTCGGTCTGTCGGTCTGTCGGTCTGTCGGTCTGTCGGTCTGTCGGTCTGTCGGTCTGTCGGTCTGTCGGTCGGTCTGTCGGTCTGTCGGTCTGTCGGTCTGTCGGTCTGTCGGTCTGTCGGTCTGTCGGTCTGTCGGTCTGTCGGTCTGTCGGTCTGTCGGTCTGTCGGTCTGTCGGTCTGTCGGTCTGTCGGTCTGTCGGTCTGTCGGTCTGTCGGTCTGTCGGTCTGTCGGTCTGTCGGTCTGTCGGTCTGTCGGTCTGTCGGTCTGTCGGTCTGTCGGTCTGTCGGTCTGTCGGTCTGTCGGTCTGTCGGTCTGTCGGTCTGTCGGTCTGTCGGTCTGTCGGTCTGTCGGTCTGTCGGTCTGTCGGTCTGTCGGTCTGTCGGTCTGTCGGTCTGTCGGTCTGTCGGTCTGTCGGTCTGTCGGTCTGTCGGTCTGTCGGTCTGTCGGTCTGTCGGTCTGTCGGTCTGTCGGTCTGTCGGTCTGTCGGTCTGTCGGTCTGTCGGTCTGTCGGTCTGTCGGTCTGTCGGTCTGTCGGTCTGTCGGTCTGTCGGTCTGTCGGTCTGTCGGTCTGTCGGTCTGTCGGTCTGTCGGTCTGTCGGTCTGTCGGTCTGTCGGTCTGTCGGTCTGTCGGTCTGTCGGTCTGTCGGTCTGTCGGTCTGTCGGTCTGTCGGTCTGTCGGTCTGTCGGTCTGTCGGTCTGTCGGTCTGTCGGTCTGTCGGTCTGTCGGTCTGTCGGTCTGTCGGTCTGTCGGTCTGTCGGTCTGTCGGTCTGTCGGTCTGTCGGTCTGTCGGTCTGTCGGTCTGTCGGTCTGTCGGTCTGTCGGTCTGTCGGTCTGTCGGTCTGTCGGTCTGTCGGTCTGTCGGTCTGTCGGTCTGTCGGTCTGTCGTCTGTCGGTCTGTCGGTCTGTCGGTCTGTCGGTCTGTCGGTCTGTCGGTCTGTCGGTCTGTCGGTCTGTCGGTCTGTCGGTCTGTCGGTCTGTCGGTCTGTCGGTCTGTCGGTCTGTCGGTCTGTCGGTCTGTCGGTCTGTCGGTCTGTCGGTCTGTCGGTCTGTCGGTCTGTCGGTCTGTCGGTCTGTCGGTCTGTCGGTCTGTCGGTCTGTCGGTCTGTCGGTCTGTCGGTCTGTCGGTCTGTCGGTCTGTCGGTCTGTCGGTCTGTCGGTCTGTCGGTCTGTCGGTCTGTCGGTCTGTCGGTCTGTCGGTCTGTCGGTCTGTCGGTCTGTCGGTCTGTCGGTCTGTCGGTCTGTCGGTCTGTCGGTCTGTCGGTCTGTCGGTCTGTCGGTCTGTCGGTCTGTCGGTCTGTCGGTCTGTCGGTCTGTCGGTCTGTCGGTCTGTCGGTCTGTCGGTCTGTCGGTCTGTCGGTCTGTCGGTCTGTCGGTCTGTCGGTCTGTCGGTCTGTCGGTCTGTCGGTCTGTCGGTCTGTCGGTCTGTCGGTCTGTCGGTCTGTCGGTCTGTCGGTCTGTCGGTCTGTCGGTCTGTCGGTCTGTCGGTCTGTCGGTCTGTCGGTCTGTCGGTCTGTCGGTCTGTCGGTCTGTCGGTCTGTCGGTCTGTCGGTCTGTCGGTCTGTCGGTCTGTCGGTCTGTCGGTCTGTCGGTCTGTCGGTCTGTCGGTCTGTCGGTCTGTCGGTCTGTCGGTCTGTCGGTCTGTCGGTCTGTCGGTCTGTCGGTCTGTCGGTCTGTCGGTCTGTCGGTCTGTCGGTCTGTCGGTCTGTCGGTCTGTCGGTCTGTCGGTCTGTCGGTCTGTCGGTCTGTCGGTCTGTCGGTCTGTCGGTCTGTCGGTCTGTCGGTCTGTCGGTCTGTCGGTCTGTCGGTCTGTCGGTCTGTCGGTCTGTCGGTCTGTCGGTCTGTCGGTCTGTCGGTCTGTCGGTCTGTCGGTCTGTCGGTCAGTCGGTCTGTCGGTCTGTCGGTCTGTCGGTCTGTCGGTCTGTCGGTCTGTCGGTCTGTCGGTCTGTCGGTCTGTCGGTCTGTCGGTCTGTCGGTCTGTCGGTCTGTCGGTCTGTCGGTCTGTCGGTCTGTCGGTCTGTCGGTCTGTCGGTCTGTCGGTCAGTCGGTCTGTCGGTCTGTCGGTCTGTCGGTCTGACTGTCGGTCTGTCGGTCGGTCCGTCGGTCTGTCTGTCGCTCTATCTGTCGGTCTGTCTGTCGGTCTGTCTGTCGGTATGTCTGTCGGTCTGTCTGTCGGTCTGTCTGTCGGTCTGTCTGTACGCGTTCTTCTAGCCTACCAATCTCAGTAACCGCTGCATGGATTGTGATGAAATTTGGGCAAAGATATGGTGTGGGGTCGTAGTAGGTAATGTTCCTATAATTTTGAAAGTCGGTGCATGGGTGGCGGAGTAATTAGCAAAAAACAAAAAAATTAAATATTGCTCGAACTTCGTTTTTAGGCGTTCTAAGGGGTTCCTGATCATTTTCTACTTTTTTTTGGGTGGGGGTGAAATTGGGGTGGTTGGGGGGTGGGGGGTTGTAAAATTTTAAAAATATGTTGCTTTCATAATAGACCGTCCACTGAACTGGAAGGAAGACCTAACGACATAAATAGCTTTTTTAGCTTCATCCGAACATTGCCTTGATGCCTATTACAGAAACCAAAGAACTTAGAATTTTTTCTGGTGTTAACATACGAGTATTGCTTTAGATCGTTCTATATTGTGTATCGAGGAAACTGTTGAATTGATTTTAATGAAATTTTGACATAGTATTACAACCGTGGCGAGGATGCAAAATGCGTATGGTTTTTATAAATCGTGCCAGTGACGGCGCAGAAATAATAAAAAAAAATTAAAAAAATAAAAAAAAGAGCTCAAACTTCGTTTTTAAGCGTTTTAGAGGTTCCTGATCATTTTCAGCGTTTTTTTGGGTGGGGGGTGAAATTAGGGTGGGTGGGGGAAGGGGGGGGGGGTTGAAAAACTGAAAAATTTGTTGTATTCATAATAGGCTGTCCACTGACCTGTTAAGGAAGACCTAGCGACATAAATCACCTTTTTAGGTCCATCCGAACATTACATTGCCTATTACCGAAACTAAGGGACTTGGAATTTTCTGTATACATACGAGTATTTATTGCTTTAGATCGTTTTGTATTTTGTAACGTGGAAACTATTAAATTGATTCTAATGAAATTTTGACACAGTATTATTACCGTGGTGAGGATGGAAAACGCGTATGGCAATAATCAAGAAACTAAAAATATGAAAACAGCTCAAACTTCGTTTTTAGGTGTTTTAGGGGCACCTGATTATTTTCTACCTTTTTTTGGGTGGGGTCAAATTAGGGTGGTTGGGGGGTGGGGGGTTATAAAACTAAAAAGTTTGTAGTATTAATAATAGGCTGTCCATTGACCTGTAAAGGAAAGACCTAGCGGTATAAGACAATTGGAGGGGGGGATGGCGATGATTTGGTTGCAAGGGGATCTCAGACTAAAGCTTTATGCTATGGGAAAATAATAAACTGGTATCACCGTAATGTGTGGGAAGTACTGAGTCAATCAACTTGACTTAATTTTTTATGAAGTGGAACAGATATGGATGTGCACCAATTGTCTGGCCAAACACCGGAGGACCAGACCCTCTGACAAATATTGTATAAAAGAGAGATGCCGTCATAAACCAGGTATTTTAACGTTTCGGCAGAAATACCATCAATGCCTGTAGCTCTATTAGTTTTTAACTTGTTGAGGGCATGTTCCACTTCAGGCAAAAGAATATCCGATTCATGTTCAAAATCCAATGAGAGGGCCTGAAGGCCATCCTCATGGTACAGATTTCCGCAATAATTTCGCCATACCTCAATAACCTCATGAAAGTTGGTAATTAGCTCTCCCTCGGCATTTGTAACAGCCCAAGATTTGAGTTCAAAACCCCGACTGAGGCATTTGACCTTAAAAAACATCTCTTCCGGATGGTTAGTATTGGCATGCATCTCTATTTCCCTGCACAATTGCTGTAGATAAGAGTTGTTATCTTTTTGGCATAGTTTTTGAATCTCCCGTGAGAGCTGTCTATATGCGTTTTGCTTTGTATGTGAATTCAGACCGGCTTCTACGTGCCTCAGTAACGGACGATGTGTGGCTACTAATCCATTGTTGTTTTGGTTGAATTCTACTCTTTGGTTGACTTATCTGGGCAGCATGTAAGAGCACATTTTTGAATGATAGCCACATATCGTTTGAATTTGACACATCTGTTGTAGAGGTGAGGGATGTAAAATTGCGTAGTCTAAATAAGTCTTTGGTAAATGAAACTTTCCATGTATACGGTGTATCGTAACTATTTCTATTTAGACATTCTCGGTGCTGCTGAGCTGGGGCGCGCGCATATCAACGGAGAATGACAAACGCGCGTTAACACCCTAGGCGCGTAGCCGCGAGTCAGGGGCTGGCGTCACGACGCGATATGTCATCGCCCGTATCTTTGATGATAAGACGGGTAGTCGGCGTCGTTAGAGGAGCGCCGAGCTTTGCGTCTCACCTCCCTTCAAGCTCAAGTCGGGTCGTCCCGCCGCCTCAGTTATGAAAATACTTCTTAACATCAAAGGACGACAGCGATATGAACCCATACGGCGGTGCTGCCACATTTAAGGCTCATCGTCAGAATCACTTTATAAGGTGGGTGTTCACAGTAAGAGTAAAATCTCATATTCAAACCAATGACGCGTAATTTTAGTGTCGAGAAAGAAACCGGATGAGGCCTGGTATTTGAATTCTAGAGACGGTTTGGAAATTTTTTTGTCATTGTACCCCAAAATGGGAATTAAAGTTACTGGTATATTTTGTATTAAAGGTACAAATAAAAATTATTTTCACGTTATCATATAAATGAACTAAAGCCTTTCTGACTTCTGACAAAATAGCACAATTAACCCCCAACCCTTACTTTATACATCGAGGCGCGTTAAAACCACCCACCTATCCCTATGTCGATACCTACTGAACCTGCAAAAATGACAAAATTTTTACTTTACCGAGTGACTTTTTTATGATGTTTAACCCCATTTTTCAAATCCTGTAGATGGTGACATTATTGAACGCCTTCCATATCCTTTCAGAACGCTTCTAACCTCGCTTTTATCCTTAAGAATGATAGCAATAGAGTGAAGCATTTCGAAACATTCTGAATATTAATCCCACAAATAAAGAACACCACATAAAACTGAATATCGCAATTGACCTCAAATACCTACTGGCAATAAATTCTACTCTATCTTACCTACTTTTGTGTGAAGTTAAGCGTAAAAGTGAGGTTAGAAGCGGTTCTGAAGAGATACGGCAGGCGTTTAATAATGTCACCCCCCTTGTAGGGGTTGGAAAATGGGGTATAACATAATAAAAACGTATGAAATTGATACATGTCATAGCTGATCCTCCCACCAACATATTTATGCAAAAAATAAAAATCTATTTTAAACATCATTTTAACGATTTTTAACGAAAATGACGTGAAAAATCGAAATTTAAGCTCAAATTTGTCATAAACCGTCCAGCAGAAACGAATGACATCTCCAAAAAGAAAACAAAGAATGAATTTTCCGTCAAGTTCCGTCGCCATTCTTTTTTTGTTTGATTTAAAAAAAATCGGTACGCGCAGACCGCCCGTAGATTTCAGATGATGATTTTTTGGAATATTAGTTGGTAGGTGTACTAAAATGCTACCGCATTTTCATTCGGTTGCTTAATGATTTTTTTTCATGTTTTAACCCCCCCCCTCTATCATCGGTCTCTTTCGTTTTGAGGTTATGGTGCAATGACAAAAAAGTTTCCAAACTGAAATACCAAGCGTCATCCGGTTTCATTCTCGACACCAAAATTACGCGTCATTGCCTTAACTATCACGAGATATTTGTAAAGGGTTTTGACCTACTGTGATGAACTTCAGTTACTTTTTATAGGATGAGATCATTTAAACAAAAACTCCTCATTTTTCTATTTGCGTCGTTTCGACTCATCTTAAGTCATCCTCAAGCAACAGAAAATCGACGTTTTCATCGTTGATAACAAAATAATCATAAGAACTTGACTAGATAAAACAACTAGATTAATAAAAAAACTGCCAACGGTATCAAAAAATATAACGCCACAAAACACGTACAATAAAAACAGATTAAATCAAACAGGAACAGAATGAAATCAACATTGCTGCTTTTATAGTAAACTTTACTGATCGATCTGGCAATACTGCAGATTTGGGGGCGAGCGACCCTTATGGATATCACACATACACGCCACACACACACAGAGAAAGAGAGTGGAGGAAATCACCTGCTGATAATGGAACTTTTTGACTTCATTACCCAAAATAATGTTCAATGAAGCTTCTGCGGATGTAGCCAAAAAAATATATAGGCATTAAAAATTTGGATGCCGCTACAAACGATTTATCGAATTTTTCACGGAAGGCATAATTTTACCACTAAAACCTATTCAAAATGTATGTCACTGCTCCTATCGCAATATTTTAATATGTAATACCTAATACAGTCCTTTAGTTCGTAAAGCTCTTGAGTAACAGCTCGCCGAAAAAAATGGAAACTATGAAACAAGAGAGTTCTTAACATTCAGTATTGAGTACTATTTTTCCATGGACTATTGTTTATTATTAGAAAGCGCTAAATATGTTAAGGAACAAATGCTATTTGACTTGAAGTAACTACATAAATAAATAATAAAATTAGCGTTTTCAACATGGAGCTTGATACTTATGCCTATGCCTATTACTAAGATAAAATCGCAGATTTCAACTATATAGCTACAAAAATATGTACCGTCATAGATAAGTATATCTTGTGTAATCTCTCTTGGCAGTATAATCTGAATTATATGCATTTCAAATACCAATCTTCTTCCAGCGGTCTCTTCATACTCAAATTCGTACTCTCACGGCTTCTTCTTCTTTTTCTTCTTTTTTGCAGCCTCAGCCTCTTTCCTTTTTTCTTTCTGCTTGTTTTTTCTTTTTCTCTGCCTCGGCCTTCTTTTTCTTCTCGGCTTCTATTTTCGCCTTATCTTTACGTTTATTTTTCACTTTTTCTCGTCTCTTTTTCTCATAGTCATCCAGGTACTCCTTTGGTATCACAGTCTCTCCTCGAACCACCAGAATCGTACCTAAGGGCATCAATAGATAATACTAAGGATAATATTAGATCCCTATTCGGCCAAACGTCTCTGCCAATACCAGGATTAGGATCGAAAATAAACAGGGTTTCTCAAACCTCAGGTAGTGAACATTATACATTATATCAAAATTATACGAACATTACCTACTACGACCCCACAGCATACTGCTGCCCAAATTTCATCACAATCCATGCAGCGGTTACTGAGATTACGACGTTAGAAAAACGCCAACAGACAGACAGACCGACCGACAGACCGACCGACAGACCGACCGACAGACCGACCGACAGACCGACCGACAGACCGACCGACAGACCGACCGACAGACCGACCGACAGACCGACCGACAGACCGACCGACAGACCGACCGACAGACCGACCGACAGACCGACCGACAGACCGACCGACAGACCGACCGACAGACCGACCGACAGACCGACCGACAGACCGACCGACAGACCGACCGACAGACCGACCGACAGACCGACCGACAGACCGACCGACAGACCGACCGACAGACCGACCGACAGACCGACCGACAGACCGACCGACAGACCGACCGACAGACCGACCGACAGACCGACCGACAGACCGACCGACAGACCGACCGACAGACCGACCGACAGACCGACCGACAGACCGACCGACAGACCGACCGACAGACCGACCGACAGACCGACCGACAGACCGACCGACAGACCGACCGACAGACCGACCGACAGACCTACCGACAGACCGACGGAAATGAGTGACGTGGATTTTCGTTATGTAGATATCATAACATGCCCAAAAAGCGTATTATCTCGAAATCGTTAAACATCACTTGACCACGCTAAAGGTCGCTCATTAAGGTTCACATATTCGGCACGACGGGGTTTGGGAATGAGTCACTATATGCAGCGAGATGGTCGGACATACTGGCTTTTTCGCCAGGAGGTCTGCTAGGTAAGATAAGAAAAGATAAGATAAGAAGATTCTTTATTCAATAAATCATCATAGGATGAATAATACGCTTTTTTCAGAAGAATCGCTTTCATTTTTTGTCTAAACATGTTCACCTGCATGTTTTTCATGTTATGAGGGAGTTTGTTGTATAGCCTAATTGCCATGTGTTTAGGGCCCTTTTCTATAATGGATGACCTATGTGAAGGAATTTGAAGTATAGGTGAGTTCCTTGTGGAATACTTATTGTGACAGTTTAATTTTGTAAAGTCAGATTTTTCCGACATTGTGTATGTTAAAAGTTCCATAATGTAGATACTGAACTATGTCATTATTTTTAGTTTTACAAACTCCTTCCTGCAACTTGTTCGTCTTTTTAAATTTGAAATTGATCTAATTATCCTTTTCTGCATAATGAAAACCCTTGTTGCGTCCTTGGACCCTCCCCATACTATTATGCCATATGATAATGTGGAATGTACATAGGCATAGTAGTATGTTAAAATCACTGATTCATCCACTATGAAATGTAACTGACTCAAACAATATGCCTTTGTGGCAAGTTTTTTGCATATATAATCTACATGAAGATTCCACTTGCAATTCTCTGAAATGTAGATTCCCAAAAACTTAGCAGAGCTGACCTGTTCGATCGACTTATCTAAGGATCTTATTAATAAGCTGTGATCTTAACTACGTTGGCTAAAAGAAAACCTTATGAACTGTGTATTAGCAGTGTTCAAAATCATTCCATTATCTATGAACCACTGCTGTACTCTTTTCAACTCTGTATCCGCTTGTTCTGTTAAGCTATTAATATTATTGGCAGTGATCAAAACAGATGTATCGTCTGCATACATTACATGTTGTTTGCTGTTGAAGTCATTAACAAATCTGATATACAGCAGTGGTCCTAAGATTGATCCTTGCGGTACCCTAATATTACAAATACTCCTATTGGATTTTATATGATTGACTTCCACACAGTTGTTCCTGTTGTGTAGATAACTACGGAACCATTGTAATGGCAAGCCTCTGACTCCATAGTTTTCTAATTTGGTTAGCAACAGCTGATGATCAACCAGATAAAACTACTTGCATGTTTATTTATTGTATTTGGATTTATAATTGGAGGATTGGTTATTAATGTATATGGTAGATCTGCAAAGTGAGTATTAAACATATTAGAAATTAATTTAGGATCTTTAATAAGTTCATCATTAACATTTAATTCATATTCAGCGCTCTTGGATGATTTTGGTTTTATTATGTTCCATACTGCTTTTGATTTATTAGTTGAGTTAGATATTAGCTTACTGTTATATGGTTCGACAAGGAGCTTTCTAGGACGTAGAATTTTGGTATTTTCAGTGTTGGTTCAGTGGGGTTGGCAAAAAGGCAGGTAGCCTGCTTCCTTCGCCGCCCCATCACTACCTCTACTACTACTCTACTGCTGTACAGTAGCGATATATATTATTGATATAGTAACGAGTAACCATACCCACTTAAAGTTCACTAAAAATTACATTTTAACTAATGCCTTATATAAAAATTTTGTCCCTAAGGTTCCGCCCCAAAATGTTAAATTTATTATCCTCCTACAGGTCACAAAAGGGGTACACATAAACTGTTATCTCACTGACAGTTAATTATTAATTTATCCTTCTGCTGAGTTTTTGTTTGACATTTTTCCTATTTTGTTGAAAGTGGGAAGGATGATAAAAATAGAATTATGCTTATATTGATTTTTGATAACACTGATACAATGGAATCTCACAGTAGCCGGGGACTTAGTTTAGTTCACATGAAATGATGGTTTGACACGAAACGTTCAACTTGCAGCTTACCTCCTTAGCCTTCAGTTTGATCCTATGAATGCACCCCCTCCACCAGCTTTGCAGCTTCAAAGACGGTTTCTCCAAGATGGACCGTTCCTTGCCACCTTGTTGTTTTTTTTGACTCGGCGGCATCATCTTCATGGCCTGTTTTCTCTTAAAAATCGCCTCTTTGATGTCCTGTTTTCTCTTAAAAATCGCCTCTTTGATGTCAAATTATATCCTTTCTTATCTAGCATGCTCTGCAGTCTGTATAAGCGTGATAGATTGGGTGATTTTCTCCTTGCGCTTCCTGGCTTCAATCTCTTCAGGAGTTAATTCCACCTCTTCTACCACCACCTATTGGTTCGATATTATTTATTTGTGTTTTGAACTATTTGGAAGAATTTTATATGAGGATGAGTTGCACGAGCTACTTCGGGCAAACGTATGATTCAGTTAAGCAAAAACTCCCACACATTATCGGGCTAAAAAAAATTGAAGCTCCTCTATATATATACCATTCGAATAGGTCTAAAAAGTACATGATACCACAAAAATCAATTTTTCAGCGCATTGTAGAATATTTTACGAGTACCAAAAAATTTTGAGTTTTACAACCCCCTACCTCCCAACCACTCCAATTTCACCCCTACTCGAAAAAAGTAGAAAATGACTAGGAACCCCAGAATGCCTAAAAACGAAATTTGAGCTGTTTCTACACGGAAAGAAAACTGTTGTATTTTTTTCCACAATTGTAGGTATTTTCACTACAAGTTTTGGATGATATAGGGACAATAATAATTTGTGTATATTTGTAACACTAAGTTGTGGAGCTGTGGACTCAACAATTGTGTTCTATATTACTACCTCCAAGAGAGTTTATCTGCGACCCCTTTGGATTTTTTATGCGCATGTAACAATCGGATAGCAGCAATTTGTAGATTAATAGCCGACTCTCTCAATGTACTAATATTTTACAAAAAGTATAAAACCATTTAACACATTGTTGTAGTACATTTTTGAACAATATTGTGAAGTCTATTATACTACAAAATTGGGGTTCAGTAATCCATAATAAATGTGGTCTTCAATGAGTGAGGCAGTTATGGAGGCAAAAGTAAAAAGAGGCGTGTATACTATGGTTTATTTTCATATAAAATAAGCTGTTCACAAAAAAATACAAAACATAATCACACTAGAATATATTTATGTATGATCACAATGATATTCAATTGCTGATAATCATCATTGACTGGATAGCTTTGATGTCCAATGGCACTGAAAAATAAAAATATCATAACGTAACATAAATAATTAATAATTTCTTCCATCTTCACATCATTCAAGCCACAGAGTCCAACCCGTATAATTAATTTCAAATTAGTAAATTCTAAAATAGTCTAACATCGAAACATTGGCATAAATCAATACTTTGCTGTTCTGCTGCTATTTGCTGTATAGATAAATACTACCTCATATCCACACAGATCAAGATGCCCTGTATCCCTGTTTGGACTTGAAAGACGTTACGACGTTACAGCGGTGAGCTTTCGCCGCATAACATAAAGATGTTTTCGATTTTAAGCCTATTATGTTTAAATAATTTCATGTGCTATAATAATAATAATCCTTCATAGAAATGTGAAAAACATCAACAATTTCACTGAACGGGAACAGTCCTATATTGATCCCTGCCATGTAGGTGCAGCGTCCATATTGGCATTATCTTTAGACAAACGACAGCATTAAAACGTAGCCATTACGCAATCATTTACACTTATTTACGTATTCTAGCATAATCTCCGATATAAAGTTTCGCCCGTAAATTTTTTCTACAACTGTTCAATAGGTACTGGCGGATACAGCTTTGTATTTTCAAATTAAAATACATTGCAAAAATAACACACGTCAATCGTTGCTTCCTTATTTAGTTAGAAACTTCTATCACTGCCTCTCAGAAAAATAGGAATGCACTCAAACCCTTCAATTCTCAAAATATACTTCTGGTATTTTCCATAGGTAGGTATAGGTATAAATTCTATAATTCAAACGTCAGTTATTCACACACAGGCACAAACCAAATGGCAACCCAACGAGAACCAGAGAGAGACGGACTTGCGCAGACTCGTCCAGACTTCTTCAACAACAGTTTTGTGGATTTTTTACAATACATTGTGGGAAAATGCACAACACTATGTGAACTTTTCTGGTCGCATGGTTGCGGAAAGGGAAACTGAATAGCTTGTGTAGAAAAGCTACATACTCCAATTGTGAAAGAGTCCACAGCAAGCCAACGCAATATGGTGGAAGATGTTGCTAGACCCAATGAAACTTTATTCAACAATCTTTTGGAAATACCTTACAAAATGTAGAAAAATCACCAACAATCATAACACACAATATTGTTTTAAAATACTCAAGTCTGCTTTTTTCCGTGTATATTTTTAGTTTTTTGTTTATCGTTGCACCGCCACTGACACGATACCAAAAAACCATAAGCACTTACCATCCTCGCCACGGTTAAGAACGCTGTTTCAAAATTTCATCAAAATTAATTAAATACCTTCTAGATTACATAATATAAAACGATATAAAGCAATATATGTATATATAGAAAATTCTAAGTCCCTTGATTTATATAATAGGCAAGGCAATGTTCGGATGGATTTAAGAAAGTGTATTATATCGCTAAATACTTCCTTCCCAGGTCAATGGGCAGCCTATTATGAATATAACAAATTTTCCAGTTGCACAACCCCCCACCACCCAGCCACATCAATTTCACCCCCACCCAAAAAAGGAGAATATGATCAGGAACTCCTAAAATGCCTTCAAACGAAGTTTGAGGAATATTTGATTTTTTTGTTTTTTGCTAATTACTCCGCCGCCCATGGATAGATTTTCAAAAGTACAGCAGGTTTACCTACCACGATCCCACATGTCATGCAGCGATTACTGAGATTACGAGTAGAAAAACGCCAACAGACAGGCAGACAGACGGAAATGAGTGACATGGATTTTCGTTATGTAGATATCATAAAACGCCCAAAAAGTGGATTAACACAAAATCGAAAATTTTTGCGATCACAATACTCCCCTCACCTATTGGTGTGGGAAGTAAAATATCGAAGATGCACAGATAGAAAAGATTGTTTGAAAGAAAAAAAAAATAATTCACCTAAATAAATTTGTGCTTTGGTATAGGGCCAAGTAAATCAGTTTTTCAATGAAATAACTACTTTGTTTGACTTTCCAAAGCACAGATTTCATTCGTTCAAATAAATATTTGCTTGTACTCGATTAAAATTATTTACTTAAAAATTAACTGAAATGCTTAAATGAACTAAGCATTATTTTGAATTGATTAAAGTCATATTTTAAGTAAACGAACTATTTGTTTTATTTAAAAACATAATGCTTTGCACTGATCAAACATAATTTTTGAGATACATTTCTGCGAGGATGAAAAAGCAAACATTTGTTTCATTGAAAAATATGGATTATTTATATCAATATAACATATTTTTGAAGGTATCACTATAGTTTAGTAAAGCAAACTAATAATTGTTCATACGGAGTAAACGTATTGTTGTATCCAGGCTACTATAGCTTTCATGAAAATGTTAGTTGTTTATAGTTAAATAAATATTTTATTCAGTTATATATAAGAGGTAGTCAACTATAGTCCACATTTCAATTAAAAAATGCATATAGTTGTCAAGATTTATGAAGCAAAAGTGTTGGACTAGTTAACTATATGTATATATCATGTGAAAACAGAGGACATACACATACACACAAAAGACAGTAGTGGAATTTCAAGTTTAGCATAATGGCGACATCGCGTTCCTGAGTAAAAATCTTAAATCAATAAAAATATTTATTTTCAACGATAACATAAATATAAATATTTCTATAATTCTAATAAAAAATAAATACTTTAAATAAAATTCCGATTTTCTAAAAAAAAAAATGGTAGAAAAATATATGCAATTATGTGTGCGAGTGATATGGAAACATAAATAGACTAAAAATGAACAGTCTCTATTGCGACTTAATAATATATAATCTATATAGAAATCAAGGAAAATAAAAAAAATCTATATGGATATCCATCATCTACAAATACGTAAATACAGTGTATTTGAATCTTCCCAAATGAAAATGCTAGGTATAATGTAGAAAAATTTAATGTAGGTAATGACGATTTTTATGTTCTAAAATGTGCTCACTTATATTTTTGTTAGTAATGCAACCTTCTTATCATCATTAAAAAATGTTGAATGACAAGAAGATGAGTACTAATTTTTTTAATGTCCATCTATTTATCACATTACCTAACTAATGGTAATTAACTAAATTTTGTTTCTCCACAAAGTTAAAAAGAAGACAACTGCAACATACTCACATCATTTTGTTTATCATTTAGATTATTCACATGTGAAATAAATTTTTTCCTGTCTCCTAGTGCTGGGATCAGTTCCTTGATGTCACTCATTTCCAAAGATTTCACTGCTGACAAGTTGTTAATTCTGTGTTCTAAAAAGAATGTTTAAATTGATGATTATAATCGATAAACGACTTGAGAATGCAAGCATATGTATAGGTATACAAACATATGTGGAGTAGACTGCCCTTCCCCTGGTTGTTTATGAATGGGAATTTAAGTCAACCAAAGTACACTACCTAAGTATTCTGTCATACCTTAAAAATCACAGACAGTTGCTTTCAGCACTGTGGATTATATTGTAACATCCTGTATTATTTGTATTGTTGTTTATGTTTCTTTCAAAATGTTAGGTTAGATTTTTTTGATGTGTAAACGTCATCGAATCATCTGGAATTTTCTGGACTGTCACATCGGCATTCTCGAATGTCATCTGAGTGTCTCGAATCTTCTAGATGGTTCGATCAAGTATATATAAGGCCACGGGTGGCGTGGTAGGACACAGTTGAGTTGAGTTGTACTTGAGATAAGGTTAAGAGATATTGTATCGAGTTGTGAAGTAAAACAGTGAAAGTTACGTCCAGTTTGGTTCTTTGGAGAAGAAAAAGAGGCCGTCGTGTCGGAAGTGTGGGATTATCCATCGAATCAAACCAGGAAAAGGAGTCAAGAAGTGAGTACAGCTTCAGTCAATGCCTTTAACCAGAGCTATGGCGTCCGACATGAGTGCATTGATGACTATGCTACAAGAAATGAGAACCAGCTTAGATAACCAGGCAGCCGTTACGCAAGCAACCGTCGTGAACCTGGAGGAAAAGCTAAAGCACCACCAAGAGGACCTTGAGCAAAAGTTAAAACAACACCAGGATGAGGCTGTTGCAGGTTTGAAGAGTGACTTGAAAAGTGGCCAGGAACTGGTGATGTCTAGACTGGAGGAGCAGAAGCAAGCCGTAAGTCAGGCATTAGAAAGTCAAGATCAGCGTATCAGTGCAATAGAGACACACGTTGAGGAGCAGCTGGCGACGTCACAAAAGCATGTTGAGGAACAGCTACAGCAAGTGAAAGATCAGGTCAAAGAAATGGTCAGAGAGGAGCTGCGAGAATTTAGTGCAGGTGAGCGTAGTTTAACTGCTACAGCACCCCTTTTTCCTGATAGACACAGTGGCGTAGTAGCAAAACCCTATCCATACAATGGAAAGACGTCATGGGACATTTATCATATGCAATTTGAAAACATCGCACGCATGAATAACTGGTCGAATGAGGAAAAGGCTTGTGTGCTTACATCCATGCTAAGAGACTCTGCCGCAGCTATCTTGGAAAATCTCTGCCCATTAGATCTACATGACTATGATAAGATAACATCTGCACTAAAGTTACGCTTTGGAGATGCGCACTTAACAGAGCTGTTACATGGTGAACTACACAACCGGACACAGCTAGCCAACGAGGTTTTGACCACGTTTGCATACGAAGTCCAAAGCTTAGCTAAACGAGCATTCGTCAGCAGTCCCATCGAGACACAGGAATACGTTGCTGCTCGTCAGTTTGTCGAAGGCATTGCGGACCTGGACGTTCAGCGAATCGTAAGGCTATCCAGTCCCAGAACCTTACAAGATGCTTTGGTCAAGGCTCTTGAAATTGAAGCTGCCACGAAAGCCACGCGAATGACACGGAGGATGCGCTCTGTAGAACAAAATGATGAAGCAGAAGTCAGGGCGACAGCGTTCGTTCCAAGAAGAAGAGGTGGTACCTTTCAAAGAAACCCAGCTCGCACCAATCTAGAAGGACCTGAGAAGTTTACGTGCTGGAGATGTGGGCAGAAGGGGCACCTTAGAGTAGGCTATCGCATGCCGGTGACAGAGAAGTCAAGAGAGGCTAGTACTAATACTGATGAGTCGGAAAACTAAAGCCGGCCAGTTTTAGGGGGCAAAAACTGGCTGGCCATCATGACGAAAGCCCCATGGTCATCGAAATTGAGGTTAATAAAATTGAGAAGAGTCCAGTAGTTGAAGGTTACATAGAAAATATACCATGTAAGATGTTAGTCGATACCGGAGCAAATGTTACTATAATAAGCCCTAACATATATCAAGAAATTCGAAGGAAGTCGCCAAGCAGAACCAAACAAACAGATAGAATGTTGCTGAAGACCGCTAATGGAGACCGTATACCAGTACTGGGTGTTGAAGAATTAGAGATACGGATTGGCAGTTTTGGTAAGAAGCATCCCATTTTAGTCGCTTCAGTCACAAATGATTGCATCCTTGGTGCTGAGTTTCTGCAGAGTTCTGGCTGCGTAATAAACTTCACCGGTAATACCTTAAGCATTGGGGATTCAGAAGAGATTTCATTTAGCTGCCGAACTGTTCAGCTAGAGGAAATGAACGTTATGTCACCAAGGAATTTTACAATACCACCACAGAAAGAGATTGTTATACCTATATATGCACATAAGGCACTTGAACATAACCTTACCCCATGCATTTTTGAACCAGATCCTACGCTAGGTTGGAATAAACCTATTTTATTAGCCAGAACAATAACGGATTCTTCAAATATGTTAATAAGGGCCGTGAATGTATCTAGGAATTCAATACAAATCAAGAAAGGTACGCCACTGGGTAGACTAGAACCAGTAGCATGGATACGAAGGCTAGATGGCACGGAAGAAGAAGATGATGATAGTGACTTCACCGAAATCTCAGATAGTCTTCGAGATTTGTATGATAGAAGCTGTGAGAACAGCAGCGGAAGGTCCTGAAGCTACTAAGAGAATTTCATTCGATTTTCGCTAGAAATAGTGATGACCTAGGGCGAACCCATCTGGTACGTCATAAAATTAATGTAGGAGATGCCCAGCCAGTTAAGCAGCCCCCAAGAAGAATTCCATTATCTAGGATTGATGAAGTACAAAATATGGTAAGAGATATGCAAAAACGAGGAGTGATCGAGCCATCATCTAGCCCTTGGGCCTCACCGATAGTTCTTGTTAGAAAGAAGGACGGATCAACGAGGTTTTGTGTGGATTACAGGCGGCTCAACGATTTGACCAAGAAGGATTCATACCCTTTACCAAGAATTGACGACACTTTGGATGCAGTTGGTAATTCTTCATGGTTCTCCACCTTGGACCTCAAAGTGGATACTGGCAGGTTGAAATGGATGAAAAAGATAAGGAGAAAACGGCATTTACATCGTGTGCTGGGTTATGGCAGCTTACAGTAATGCCTTCCGGTCTCTGTAATGCACCTTCGAAAGACTAATGGATGTTGTACTACAAGGTTTATCTTGGAAGACAGCACTGATATATCTCGATGACGTCATTGTGTTTGGAAAGGATTTTGAAGAAGAGCTATTCCGACTGAGACATGTTTTTCAGCGGCTTAAGGAAGCGAAGTTGAAGCTAAATCCTAAGAAATGCCACCTTTTCAGAAGGGAAGTCAAATATCTTGGACATCTGTTAACCAAAGACGGAATCCGGACTGATCCAGAAAAGGTGCAGGCTATGAAGGAATGGAAAGTACCATCCAACACTCATGAGGTACGAAGCTTTTTGGGACTGTGCAGTTATTATCGCAGATTTGTAAAAGATTTCTCCAGCATCGCCAAACCACTATTTGCCTTAACTGAAAATGGTAATAAGTTTTATTGGGACTCCATCTGCCAAGAAGCCTTCGACGCATTGAAAACAGCTTTGACCTCCTCACCGATTCTAGCACATCCAATAGGGGATGGAACTTTCTACTTGGACACAGATGCCAGCCATTATGCTATTGGAGCTGTCTTATCTCAAGAACAAGATGGCATCGAAAAAGTAATTGGATACTACAGTAAAACTTTGCACAAAGCCCAGAAAAACTGGTGTGTGACACGAAAAGAGTTGTACGGTGCGGTAAAAGGGATCGGAAATTTCCACAACTTGTTGTACGGAAGAAGATTTGTCGTGAGAACCGATCATTCAGCTTTGCAGTGGTTAATGAAGTTCAACAATCCAGAAGGCCAGCTTGCTCGATGGACTGAATACCTCCAAAGCTATGACTTTGAAATTCGTCATCGTCCAGGAAAGCAACACGGAAATGCCGATTCTATGTCACGCAGGCCCTGTGATGAAGACTGCAAACACTGCTCGAAAGAAGAAGAACAACGAGAATTCGACATAAACACATTAAGAATAGAAGAATTTGAATTGGAAGGAACCAAGATTTCACTAGAAACCTTCAAGCAAGCTCAGTCACAAGACGCTGAGTTAGGGTTAGTTATGCATGCGCTATTAAATGGAAACAAGCCTAATCAACATGAAATAAGTGCTATGAGTCCCATCACTAAAGCCTACCTAGCACAATGGGACTCACTAAAGGTGAGGGGTAACCTCTTGTATCGAATCTGGGAGGATACTGATGGCAGACATGCTAAAGAAAAACTTGTAGTACCAAGGAAATTACGGAAAGCAATTATGGAACAACTACATGATAGTAGCAGTGGGGGTCACTTTGGAATCAGAAAGACCCTGGAGAGAATCAAGGAGAGATTTTATTGGGTTGGCTGTCGAGAAGATGTTGAAAATTACTGTTCCACATGCGATGTCTGCAACTCAAGAAAAGGTCCCAGTACTCGTCACATATGCAGCAGTACAATGTCGGATCGCCGTTTGAGAGGATCGCCATAGACATTTTGGGTTCTTTGCCGGAAACCAGCGTTGGGAACAGGTATCTGCTTGTTGTAATGGATTATTTCTCTAAATGGCCAGAAGCAATTCCTGTGCCCAATCAAGAAGCAGGCACAGTGGCACAGGCTCTTTTAGAACATGTGGTGTCCAGATTCGGAGTTCCTAGTGAACTGCATTCAGACCAGGGACGCAGCTTTAAATCAGAAGTAGATTCGAGCCGCCCAGATGACATTCGAGAATGCCGATCTGACAGTCCAGAAAATTCCAGATGATTCGATGACGTTTACATATCAAAAAAATCTAACCTAACATAAAGAAAGAAACATAAACAACAATACAAATAATACAGGATGTTACAATACTTTAGGAGAAGACTGTGTAGCTCATTTCTAATAAAAAAACGTTGTTTGTTTTCTTAAGGTAGGGTCCGATTTTAACTATTTCAGAGGTATTAAATTTCCCGTCTACCCTGTATATACAAAGAGCGAATAACCGTTGTCATTGAGCGTCCTGGACAAGAGGTTGTTTCATCGCATTAAAAGTTTATGCATGCCAAATACAGGCGAGGAGCTTATTTGCAAAATTATTCAAGTGAATTACGGAATGACAAAAGCGATAATCAGTCGTTCTACGCAACATGTGCCAGCAAGAGCTGCAGCATGTGTGCAACACCAAGGAGAACATTTCGAACAATGGTTGTAACGTTATTTGTTTCCTTTTTTCCCAAAATAAAAGTAATGACCACTAGGTATTTTGTTCTTTGCCTTCTCAACTGCCAGATTAGACAATAAAGGGTCATATTCTAACCACGATAGCTTCTAAACTACTTTACATAAGGCTAAGATATACAGTTAGGAAACATCATATACTATCACTTAGAAGCAAAGAATCTTTCAGGAAGGAAATTCAGCGTAATTAAATCCGATGGTGTACACTGTACACCAGCGCGTGTAGTTAAAGGTTAACATTCTTGTTGGCTATAAATGTCCGTAAAGCGTCGATGACAAGGGGCTAGTTTACGAGCTGCTAGTCGGCGAGTTTAAAAGCTAGCGAGGAGCGAGTGTCGATGACACAAAGAACTTTCCACTAGCTCAGCCGATGACACAAAGGCTAGTTTACAAGCTGCTAGCAAACTCGCTGGCTTGCAGCTCGTAAACTAGCCCCGTGTCATCGACGCTTAATAAACAACTCACCTCTTTCGGCTTTGGTTTCCGAGCAGCCTTTTTAGCAGCTTCCTCTTGCGCCTTTATTTCTTCCGGTCTGAGCTCCGGAGGTTGCTCTGCACCTTCGGCATTTTCTCCCCCTTCTACCGGTTCAGCTTCAACTATGGACTCTGGAGGAATAAATATCTTCTCTCCCTTATTGATCCTTTGTACCATGTCTTCGACATCGATGGGTCTCTGAAACATCAGTGCTGGATGCAATACCTCCACGTAGTATGGTACTAGCTTAAGCTCGACCAAACTACCGTCGATGTAGTGGTATTCAGAGAGATCGATCTTGCGAAGTTCTTGGTTGAACTCCCACATTCTGTGGCACAAAAATATCAACCTTAACAGACTCAATTCGCAAAGCCAGAAGATATCTCAGATTTTAATTTTTTTATGGTCAGCCTCCCGCCAAGGCTGGAAGCCTATGGCGCTGTAGAAGCGCTGCGAGAGGATAACTGTCGGTGCATGTTAGATTTGAAACGCTGCAGGTTGTAGGCGTCGGGAAACAAATTCCCCGGCAGCTCATTCGACAGCATCGAAGTTCTCCAAAAGAAGGAATGCTGGAGTAGACTGGTTCGGGGAGTAGGGACCTCGCCCTGGTAAGGATGAGCTCACAGAGCCTCTCTCTCTCAAACATCTTTTGCGAATCTGTAAAACACGGATAGGTCAGCCACCCTTCTTCGATGTTCCAGGCTGTGGAGGTCCCCTGTGAGGCTAAGCGTACCGATTAATCTAATTGCTCTCTTCTGGATAATGTCCAGAAGCTTTAGAGAGTGCTTTGAACGCATCCCCACACATGGGAGCAATACTCCAGCGATTGTCGGATCTGTGCCTTGTAGAGTAGCAGTAGTTGCTCTGGTGTATACAGCTTCCTACAGCGGATCAAAACTCCAAGCTTTTTTGATGCCGTTTTAGCGATACTGACGACTGGTCGTGACATGTTACCTATTATTGATGTTGATCCCCAAAAGATTGACAGAAGGTGACTCGACTAACCAACGTGAGTCTTCTTTGTAAGTGTTGTTGCCAGAGTCTTCTGTACCTTGAATTGTACTTTATTTGCTAATCCCCACTTGACAATTGTTTTGATATCTACATTTATCTATCGTTTTAAAATTATGTCGTTGGTCAAAAATCAAGGGTACCTCGCTGTCAGAACAAATTCCGAGAGGTGGACTCTTTTTTTTTTCAGAGGACGGGCATACAAATTTTTTTACGAATAGGAATGTTGACGTTGAAATACGTCTGCATGCTTCATTGCAAAGTAATATTGAAGCAATCGCTTTTTCAATGCAGTGGACATAGGTACAAATTTCAACGTCATATGGAAACATTCAGAGGAATATGCTACCTTTTAAGGGTGAATGTGTTTCTAAGATTCTAGAAAACAAAGTCTGTATAACTGATAAATTAGATTTTTACTTCCCACTTTCTACGGCAAAACGGCAAAAATTTGTTGTATTCATAATAGGCTGTCCATTTACCTACGTAATATACAAGGTGAGTTTTTAGTACCGGCTTGGTCGATAACTCCACTACTGTAGAAGATAGCAAAAAAAGTTGTATATAAAAATTGTAGCCACGGATATGCTCCTTGCTAAGAAAATATTTAGATTTATACAGGGTGATCCATAACTACGTGGTGATGCAAACATGCATTTTTTTAAATGAGGCGCCCTATATATTATTCCACATTCAAATTCTACTAATGATTTTCGTTCTTTCAATATAGGGCATTGTTACATTATACAGGGTATTTCAAAAGTTATGACCATTTTTATATCCAAATCGCGGTCAAATGAACGTACCTACTGTATATCAAAAACTTATGAATCAAAAATAATTTTTTTCACACGAAAGGATTAGAAATATCCTCTAGTTTTAAAATCGGCTATTAAAAAAGCGACGCATATTCGTATACAGGGTGAGATAGAACGAAAAATCCAGGTTTTCTCTTTTTTTTTAAATGTAACCTCCAATATATTATTATCCCAAAGAATTGTTTTTCATCTTTGTATAGCACTTATTGTACCTACGTCCATCATTTTCCGAGATATTTCGATTTTTCGGTAAATTTAAAATATAGCTTCTATTTGTGCACTGAAATTTATTTATTTTGAGAAAGTACTATCTAATTTGTTTTTTATTTAACGAACAACTAAATTATAAGGTCATGATACTATTTGATGAAGTCAAAACCCTAAATCATCGAGATAATAAAGTCAAGTATGCTGAGGAAACAATTTTGTAGGCGTGATGCATAATTATCAAGCAGATGTATCACGTAGGCTTTGAAAAATTGACAGTTTTCATAACCTGCACTGTGAAAAACCAGCTTTAAAAATTAATTTTTTGATTGAGGGTATTCAGGAAAATCTTTGAGAAATTGCCTACTTACCTCTAGAATATATCAACTATGAACAGCAATATCCAGAACGGAGGCACTATAAAACTAGTGGGTTTGAAAGATTGAGGAATCGTTTTATTTGGACTGTGTCGTTTAATATTTCATAACCTATCTGATAGATCTGCTTGATAATTATGCATGACGTCTATAAAATTGTTTTCTCAACACACTTGACATATAATATCTCGTTAATTCAGTATTTTGACTTGATCAAGTACTATTATGGCCTTATATTTTATTTGTTTGTTAAGCAAAAATAAAATTTGATAGTATTTTCTCAAAATAAATAAATTTTAGTAAGCAAATAGGAGGTATATTTAAAATTTGTAGAAAATTCGAAATGTCTCAGAAACTAATAAATGCAGCCATAACAAGTGCTATACAAAGATGAAAGAGCAAATTAAAAGCAATTCTTTGGCATAATAAAATATTGGGGGTTATATTTAAAAGAGAGAAAATCTAGATTTTGCATTCTACATCACCCTGTTTACGAATATGCATCACGGGCTTTTTTTATTACCGATTTTAAAAGAAGAGAATATTATTAATCTTATCATGTAAAAAAAAATGGAGTCAAGTTGATTGACTCAGTACTTCCCACACATAACGATGATACCATTTTATTATTTCCCATTGCATGAAGGCCATGAAGCTATAGTCTGAAATCTCCTTGCAACTAAATCATCGCCCACCCGCCCGCAAAAAAAAACATCCAACACAACAACCCTCGTAAATAGTTTCTTACGTCTCCCTCTTCAGGAAATATGCATTAAAAATCAATTGAACAATTTTCACGTTACGCAATCTAGAACGATCTAAAACAATACTTGTATGTATACATCACAAATACTCGTGGTCCCGTTCTATAATAAGCATGCAACGTTCGGATGGACCTAAAAAGTGTATCACGCCGCTGGGTTTTTCATTCGCATATCAATGAACAGCCCATTACGAATACAACAA
The DNA here is from genome assembly GCA_951848785.1 of Callosobruchus maculatus. NCBI lineage: Eukaryota > Metazoa > Arthropoda > Insecta > Coleoptera > Chrysomelidae > Callosobruchus > Callosobruchus maculatus. Next base: position 74,229 of record CATOUR010000660.1, on the reverse strand, counting down.
AATTTCCAGTTTTACAACCCCCCAACCACCCTAAATTCACCCCCCACCCAAAAAAGTATAAAGTGATCAGGACCCCTAAAACGTCTAAAAACGAAGTTTGAGCTGTTTTCATATTTTTAGTTTTTTTAATATTGTTGCGCCGCCACTGAGACGATTTCTAAAAATCATACGCGTTTTCCATCCTTGCCAAAGTAGTAATACTGTGACGAAATTTCATTAACATCAATTCAGTGGTTTCCACATTATAAAATACAGAACGATCTAAAGCAATACTCGTATTAGACCAGTGCCGAAGCCTTCAGAAATAATAAAAAGTGAAAAAAAATTACAGTAGGATGAAACCCATTAGAAAAAGAGGAGACTATGATAAGAATGAAAGGAAAAATAAATTACGGTCGATTCGAGATCGGGAAGTCGGAGGGGGTGAGTTTTTAAGGGTAGAAAATGGTTTATCTTGATTTCTGGCAAAACTACACGTCCTATGGAAAAAAGTTAAATGGCAAAGTTATAGGTATATTACCTATGGGCGGATATATGAAAAAGGTCTACAACTTTTGTATTTTCAATGTTTTCACATAACCTCAAAATTTTGTTGAAAATTTAAAAAAACCAAGTTTTTGGTCTTTTATTTTTATCTATTTCAAAAAAAATAATTTTTTTTACGAAATTTGGTGAAAACTTACCTTATTATGTCCCAAATACACCGTAATTTAGTTGATTTAAAATATTTATTTTTTCGCCTTATTTGACCTTAAGATCAAAAATGCACCCCAATTTTCAATTGAAAAATTCTCGCGTCAAAATACCAGCTTTTTTCAAAAAGTTTGGGAGCCTTTCGTTCGCTGAAATCTTCATTTTTCTGATGGTGTAAAAGAAAAATATACAGTACTATAGAAAATCTTCTCAGAAAAATGCAAAAAATTGAAAAAAACTGAAATTCGAAAATTTTGTTTACTCACTATGTACAATTTTGAGGTATTTATTAAAATTTACACTTATTTACTTAAAAAACGTGAGATTTCATGTTACATGGATAAACGAAAAAATTGCAAAATTGGAATATCCTACTATAATTAACAAACAAATAAGTTAATATTTAATAAGACATCTACAATATTTGAAAAAGTTGTAGAATCTTCTTTAAATAATTTTTGTAGATGTCCTATTTATTGCTGTTGTAAGATAATTTATATACCTGAGTGACATACGGTAAATGTTTAGCCCATTGTAAGGTATTTCATGGAGAAGTGGGGACGGACTTAGCAGGGTTTGGGCCTTACTACATACCTGCTATTTCGTAGCAGCTGTAAAACCGTTAGTCAGTGGTCATGGGTGTAACGCAGACAAATTAAATACGCTGATACTATAACGCTGGCGCACTTTCTTGTATCAACGCAATGCGTTAACTCAAATGCGCTATGATACACGATACAGTTGAGAGCCAGACTGGAAATAATATTGGAGACGAAGGTGATTGTCTTGAAGATTTCGACGATCAACTAGAGATAGAAAGGTTTATCGAATCTAACGATGAAGAAATGCCTTCAAAGAGACAAAAGCTAATGAATAACTAATGGGAATTTCAGATAAGCTATTTATAAATGACAAGATTAACGTTTTCGAAAAAAAAAAAAATATAATGAATAACGTAATCAGAATTAAGTATCTAAATTCAATAGTGCGATTTACATGCATATTTATATTTTTTGAAATTTTCTATGACATAAATGTAATTCGAATTTAATTAATAAACCTTTCAACTAAAAAAAATTGCAGCAATCACATTTTTTTTGATGAAATTGTACAGAGTGAGTAAAAAAAAATTACGAATTTGAGTTTTTTTCGGCTTTTTTGCATTTTCTGAGAAGATGTTCTATAGTAATGTATATTTTTATTTACACCATCCGAAAATAGAGATTCCAACGAATAAAAAGCTCCCAAAATTTTTGAAAAACGCTGATGTTTTGACGCGAGAATTTTCGATTGAAAATTGGGGTGCATTTTTGATACTACGTTAAAATAAGGCGAAAAAATGAATATTTTAAAACAAATAAATTACAGTGTATCTTGGACATAGTAAGGTAAGTTTTCACCAAATTTCGTAGAAATTTTTTTTTGTTTGAAAAAGATAAAAATAAAAAACCAAAAACTTGGTTTTTTTTTGAATTTTTTAACAAAATTTTGAGGTTATGTGTAAAAATTGAAAAATACAAAAGTTATAGACCTTTTTATTACCTACAACTTTGCCATTTAACTTTTTTCCATAGGACGTGTAGTTTTGCCAGAAATCAAGATAAACCATTTTCTACCCTTAAAAAACTCACCCCCTCCCACTTCCCGATCTCGAATCGACCGTAATTTATTTTTCCTTTCATTCTTATCATATTTTCCTCTTTTTCTAATGGGTTTCATCCTACTGTAATTTTTTTGGTTTCAAAAATTATCGACCCTGGTCTATATGTATACATCACAAATACTAAGTCCCGTGGTTTCTATAATAAGCATGCAGCGTTCGGATGGACCTAAAAAGTGTATCATGCCGCTAGGTTTTCTATTCGCATATCAATGGACACCCCATTACGAATACAACAAATTTTCCAGTTTTACAACCCCCCACCCCCCAACCACCCTAAATTCACCCCCACCCAAAAAAACAGTATAAAATGATCAGGAACCCCTAAAACGTCTAAAAACGAAGTTTGAGCTGTTTTCATATTTTTAGTTTTTTTTAATATTGCTGCGCCGCCACTGAGACAATTTCAAAAAATCAGACGCGTTTTTCCATCCTCGCCAAACTAGTAATACTGTGCCGAGATTTCATTAAAATCAATTCAGTTATTTCAACATTATAAAATACAGAACGATCTAAAGCAATACTCGTATGTATACATCGGAAAAATTCTCTAAGTCCCTTGGTTCCTGTACTACAAAAGGCAATGTTCGGATGGACCTAAAAAGTACAACAATTTTTTTAGATTTACAACCCCCCACCCTCCCAACCACCCCAATTTCACCCCCACCCCAAAAAAAAAGTAGAAAATGATCAGGAACCCCTAAAACATCTAAAAAACGAAGTTTGAGGCATATTTGAAATTTTTCGTTTTTTGCTAATTACTCCGCCGCCTATGCACCGATTTTCAAAATTGTAGCAACATTACCTACTACGACCCTACACCATATCACTACCTAAATTTCATCAAAATCTATGCAGCGGTTACTGAGATTAGGAGGCTAGAAAAACGCCAACAGACAGACAGACCGACAGACCGACAGACAGACCGACAGACAGACCGACGGAAATGAGTGACGTGGATTTTCGTTATGTAGGCATCATAAAACGCCCAAAAAGCGTGTTATCCCAAAATCGAAAATTTTCGCGATCACAATACTCCCCTCACCTATCGGTGTGGGAAGTAAAAATAATTTTTGATTGATTACTTTTTGATATACAGTACGTTCATTTGACAGCGATTTGGATATAAAAATGGTCATAACTTTTGAAATACCCTGTATAATGTAACAACACCCTCGTTGGAAGAACCGAAATAATTAATAGAATTTAAATGTGGAATAATTATTCACGTTATTCGACACGGAGCATTATGGCTAAAGTATTTGATGAAAAAGAAAATAATAATTTCGGATGGATAGAGATCCATAAAGGCTACATTTGAAAAATATTTTCATGTTATACAGGGTGTCGCAAAAGCACGAAATGTATCAAAGCTATGTTTTTTAAATGGATCACCCTGTATATTACTGCATATTCAGATTCCTTGGTGAATTATAGTGTGACTTTATGTATCATACATGGGACCTAAAGCAAACGGTTTAGGTGTAAATCACCATTTTCGATATAAGTAGATATCAGGAAAAAAGTTGAATATCGCAGAGATTATAAAATATGGAAGGCTGTGACTTTGCCGTATTACTAATAAAATGCGTCAGCATTGATGAGACTGTCAAATTTAAGTTGCGTTTATGCTTGGAGAAATTGGTCGATTAATTAAGGAAACTTTGATCAGCGATAACTTGATTTTTTCAAATGGGAATGCCTATTTTTTTATATTTTTTTATACTGTTAAGCGTAGAATTTGATAACCTTTCTAATGATATAAGGTTGTGAATATCAATCTCTGGTAGTTTTCATTTTAATTTTAAATTTTCAAACAAATCGGCGATTTTCAATTTTCCTACCTATAAGCAACGTAGCAGGCCATGAAATATAAACAAAAACCTGTTTCAGGTTTCTAGAAGAAAACAACTAACTTAGCTGAAAAAATACACACCAACTAGACTAAAGTGACAAGATTATAAAAATTCATTACAACAAATCAACTCTCCCAGAAACAACTGCGATAACATCTCTAAGGTCAAAGAAAAGCTGGAGTATGGCAGTAATAGATATTTTTTTACAGTCTACTGGCTACCGCAATTTACTAGAGGTTGAGAATTTCCAAGACAATTAAAAACCCTAATATGAAACAAAAACAACCAGCAAATGGTGTAAAAAAGTACTAATTTGCGTCGAAGTCGATACCTCTGACTGGAGCCCTTCTATTTTTCAATATCTAATAGCAATATTGCAAAAAAAGAAATACTGACAAATCAGATTTAAATTTTCTGCCATTTAAGTTATGTTTTATAATTTTGAACAAATTTTAATTCATTCTTCATTTTCTGCGATCTTGCTAATAGGTACTGAAGAATTTTCAGAACTCCAGTCAGAGGTACTTTTGACTTGAGTTTTGACAGAATTGCATACTTTTTCATATCATTAAATGTGAAATTTTATTATGAAAAATAATAAACTGCTTACAACATTCTCTAGTAGTTTCTATTTTATTTCAAAATTTTTAATGGTTTTGGAAATTGCCAATCTCTAGTACATTGCAGTAGATAGTAGGCCGTGAAAAAATTCATTTCTGCCATACTCCAGCTTCTCTTTGACCAAAGATATGTTACCGCCGTTGTTTCTGGTTATACTTTGTTTAACATTTAATCTTGTCTCTTTAGTCTAGTTCGTGTGTAATTTTCTGCTAAGTTAGTTGTTTTGTTCTACCTGAACAGGTTTTTGTTTATATTTCATGGCCTGCTACGTTGTTTTATAGGTAGGAAAATTGAAAAAACGCCGATTTGTTTGAAAATTTAAAATTAAATGAAAACTACCAAAGATTGATATTCATAACATTACATCATTAGAAAGGTTATCAAATTCTACGTTTAACCGTATAAAAAAAATTAGGCATTCCCATTTGAAAAAAATCAAGTTATCGCTGATCGTAGTTTTCTTAATTAATCGACCGATTTATCCAAGCATAAGCGTAATTTAATTTTATAATCTCTGCGATATTCAATTTTTTCCTGATATCTACTTATACTGAAAATGGTGGTTTACTCCTAAACAGTTCGCTTTAAGTCCCATGTATGATACATAGAATAGAATTCACCAAGGAATCTGAATATGGAATAATATACGGGGTGTTCCATTTGAAAAAACATAACTTTGATACATTTCGTGTTTTTGGGATATCCTGTGTAACATGAAAATATCTTTAAAATGTAGCCTTTATGGGTCTCTATCCATCAGAAATTATTGTTTTCTTTTTTATCAAATACTTTAGCCGTAATGCTCCGTGTCGAATAACGTGAATAACACTGTATATAGGGTGTCTCATTTAAAAAAATGCGTGTTTGCATCACCACGTAGTTATGGATCACCCTGTATAAGTCTGAATATTTTCTAAGCAAGGAGCATATCCGTGGCTACAACTTTTATGTACAACTGTTTTCGCTATCTTCTACAGTAGTGGAGTTATCGACCGAGCCGGAACTAGAAACTCACCCTGTATATTTTTAGGTCCATCCGAATATTGCCTTGCATATTATGCATATCCTCTTCAAACCCAGAGTCCATTTAAATGGACATTATGGTCGTCTATTTAAATTTTACTCCAAAAAAGACAAATAAACTTGAAAAAGAAACTTAGAATCGAAAACCATAACGTCCATTTAAATGGACCCTAGGTTTGAAGCGGATATTATTACACCAAGAGACATAATTATCTGATGTATACATACAAGTATTGCGCTCAAAGTCGCGCGTGAGTCAGCCCCTCAGAGTAACAACTGAAAATAGAGGTACTAAACAACTAATTCTAGTAGGCCGACATGGTTTCTTACGTTGTCAGATACGGTAATCATAATTGTTTACTATCATCTTAATTATATAATAATAATAATAATAATAATAATATTGACCACAAAGACACAAGAGTGTGTATACAGCACGTCAAAAGTCCACATGAAATTGCATGAAATAAAATACACTAGTAACATATTCAAAAAACTAAGAAAGAACAATAGCCTCAAAACCTAATCCTACAAATGGCTACCATATCACAGACATATATTCACTGACATTATAAAAACCATGGTCACACAGTAAGAATTTTACCTTTTTTTTGAATCTATCATAGTTGCCAATAGTGCGTACATCCAGAGGCAATTTATTGTAGAGTGCAACACAGTTGTAATGAGGAGATCTTTGAAAGAAGGCTGTGTTATGGTTCTGCACTAACAAAAGGTCAATATTACGAGTAGCATAATTTTTTGTCCTATTTAAACTAGAAAAATTTTGTGGACAAAGTTTGACAAAACATACACATTTTAAAATATAAATACAAGTAAGAGTTAAAATTTTATGTTGCTTAAAAATTGGTCTGCAACTTTCCCATTGCCGTTTATTGAAAATAAGTCTCAAAATTCTTTTCTGTGACAGAAAAACCCTCTCACTATGTTTCGACCTACCCCAAACCATTATATTGTAGGACAGATATGAATATGCTAGACTGTAATATATAGTTAACAATTCACCCTGCCCCAACACTGATTTTAGTTGGAGTATTGCGTAGAACGTCCGGTTCAATTGACTGCATACCTGGTCAGCATGTTCAGCAAATGACAGCCTTGAATCGAATACTGTGCCTAATAGTTTAGTCGACAAGACGAGCTCAAGATTATTCTTAGAACTAAAATCTCCAGGAAGTTGTTTGAGTATCGAGTAATTAATGATCACCGTTTTGCCTTCGTTTAGTATGAGCCTGTTCCTCTGACACCAGGCACTGAACTCATCATTGACAATCCTAATGTTATTTAGTAATTCAGAGGGATCACTACCAGATACTGTTATTGAAGTATCATCAGCAAACATTGTGACTTGTCCACAAGAAATGTTGTTGGGTAAGTCATTGACATATAGCAGGAAAAGTAGTGGCCCCAGGACAGATCCCTGAGGAACACCTAACTTAATCTCACCTATTTCCGATTTTGTATCATCAACCTTCACCTGCATCTTTCTAGAATGCACGTATGAAGATATCAACTGCAAAGCAATGCCTCTAATACCTATAGCTTCCAACTTAGTTACCAGTATATTAACATCAACAGAATCAAATGCTTTGGATAGATCGAAAAGCATTGAGACGACATATCGGCCGGAATCCAATTGGTCATAGATGTAACTGAGATAATGACAGGATGCCGTCTCAACTGACTTTTTTGGTAAAAATCCATGCTGTGATAATGTGAGAATATTATTTTTGCATATAAAGTCCATTATTCTCTTTGATATTATTTTTTCAATTACTTTGGATGTGCTGTTGAGTAAAGAAATTGGTCTATAATTATCTATTTCGTGAACATCTCCTTTTTTATATACTGGGATTACAATGGATAGTTTAAGAACATCTGGGAAGTAGCCTTCTACTATTGATCTATTAATGAGGTGGACGAGGTGCTCAATAATAAAATCCTGCACGAAAATTAATAACTCAGTCGAGAGGCCATCATGACCCACCGCGTGCTTGTTTTTAATAGAATTTAATACTTCAGCAACTTCTGATAAGTCTGTTGGCTCCATAAATATTGAATTTTGAATACATGGTGATGCAGTAGGGGGAAGTGAAAGATTATGAGAAAAGTGATTAAACACCTTATTTGGCACACCCTTGGAAAATGATTCAAGAAAAATAGCAGAGATTAAAGATTTATCAGAAACTACATCATCGTTAACACGGAGAACTACATTTTTCTGTTTATTTTTCTTACCCAACTTGGAGTTTATGATATCCCATGTCGCTTTCGACTTATTGCTAGCACTATTGATTGTGTTAGCATAATAATCTCTTTTAGCTTTAGATATATTAGATCTATAATTTCGTTTTTCCGTGTCATATAAGTTTTTTAGATCAGGGTCTTGCAACTTATTCACAAGCCAAAACAAGTTTTTGAGGTACTCGCTTTGCCTGATGATAGCATCACTAATCCATGCGTTGTTGCGTTCTGCCACTGTTTTATTGATATTTTTCAAAGGACAGCTGCTATCGAGACACCAAGAAAGACTGTCAATAAAATATATGAATGCATCATTAATATTGAGCCAGACATCGCAACAGGTTTCGATGTGAGTAGGAACTTATGCAACTGACGCAAGTTTCATGAATCCTTGAGTCGATTCGGGAATCGCAGCATGCATCAACGTCTGTAGGCCGGTTGAGGGAAGCAATGTTCGTTCCGCTTTTAATTCGTTATGCTAGTCGTACGTACCAGCTTAGAATCATTCCACAAACCTTATAGCTGCAACCATTAGCTTTCTAACGGTCAACCTCTTTTGCCGTTGAGCCATTTGGTCCAAACATGTATCTAGCTCTTGAAACAGCATCGCGTACCTTGCGTATAAGCCCCCCAGTAGCATGTTCGCTAAATTTCTATCAGTAATAGGCTTAGCCTTTTTGCTCCATTGGGCGTCTCTGGAATATAGGTTTTCAAGTTGCTTCTTGGATGCGATCCACCATTTTGTATAGTACTCAAAAGACATTATACTGGAATTTTTACAAAACCCTAGAGAACTTAGGACTTAAATCAACGGTGTATTTGACAGGAAACGAATAGGTTAATTCCGACACTTCCTTTCAACTAAGTTGCCTAGTCACGTATAAAGTCTGGCCCACTTAATACAATAGCATAATGAGTAGTGGCTGTAAAGTAAATTATAAGACTCATCTTCTATTGAATATATTTTATCTAATGTTTGGCCGGAAAAACTTATATGCTCACCCGCTTACTTGTGTTTCTTGTACTATTTTTCCACAATTTTCTAACTATAAACGATTAGGCAAATAATAAATCACTAGGAATACGCTTCTATCAGCGAATGAAAAAACGAAGGGTAAACTACAACTACCCTTAGACTAAGGCTATGGTCAGAGTGCACCCGCCTTCAACCGATTTTTTACACTGACGTAAACGGGCGACCTAATCGGCCTATTGAGGGCCCGGCCAAACAGAGGGCGTTCTAGAACGCGGCGTTCTCTAACAATACAATGGAACGCTGTAATGCGGCGTCCTAGAACGCGGCGTCATGGCGTTCTAGAATGCCCTGTGTTTGACAGGGCCTTGAGTTCATCTAAGTTTGAATAACTAGACATCTTGATAAAAATTGGCGTAACGCTTTTGCTCAACCCGTCAAGCAGGTCTGTATGGCACAAACAATAGAATGGAAACAATGGAATGCTGTAACGCGACGTTAGAGAACGCCGGACCGCCGCGTTCTAGAATGACCTCTGTTTGACCGGGCCATTACTCTGACGAATTTGTGGTCATGCTGCACGCGTTTCGGGCGATTTTTCCTGCCGATATTGTCAATTGCCAATTAAAAATGGACGAGGACGAACAACCTTTGTTTGAAACACCATTGTTGTATATACTTAGCAAAGAGAAAGCATGGGTCAATTATATTTTTTAAGAGAAAGAGAGAGAGGAACATGGTGAGTTTCACACCTCATTACCAAAGTTGCTGGATTAAGAAAATAATTTTTTTGGAATATTTCAGAATGCAAACTGATATGTTCTGGTACATATTCAATAGAATTAGACCGTACATAGGAAAACACAGCAATTTTGTAAAGTACGCCATTCATGATCTAATACTGGTGTACACGGCCGAAAAAAAAAACAAAATGGTTTGTTTTCTACCGACATCACAGTCGGCAGAACAATTTCCTGTGCGTCAGTGCTGGACGGCGCAGCTGTGACCGTCTTCGTTAAGGTACAGATACACAATGCATGCTTAAAAAGCATGCTATTAGGGTACGCGCACATAAATCGGCATCAGACGGACGGCACGGATCGGAGAAAGTTACTTTCTATCAAATAGGACGGTAGGCATCGGACTTTCAAAATCCTGTGAAAATATAGCAACTAGAAATAAAGCCGGCCGATGCGTGCCGTGCGTGCCGATACCGACGTATGTGCGATGCTGATCGGCGATTGTCGAGGCACCATCGGCATTTTCCAAGTTTCTACCTGTAGTGCCTGCAGACAGTGTTGCCATTCATAGCAACTTGCCGCGAAAATAGCGACATTTTGATAACGTTGAGGCGTAGCGGCGATTTAAGAAAATAAACCGATTTGTAGCGACTTTTTGAAAAATTCTGTTACTATCTCCTTTTCGCCACTGATTACTGCTTGTCTATTGTTCTTTTCGGTTTTGCCCAGACTGTCTTGTATTGGTGTCGAGACCACAGCATAGTAAAAAATCAACACAATATCTCAGGTTGGCGGCAATTACACGCGCATCCCCCCTTTTGGATGATTATTTATAGACATGCTAACGATACGTCGATAATATTTCAAGTATGAAATGTATCAATACTCCTGCACTAACATTGAGTATTTTTATCTTAGATACTTTTTGAGAGATTCCAAGTTGGTATCGCTACTTTTGTAGCGGTATCGGTATCGAAAATAATTACGAACCAAACGCACCTCCATTGGCGAGTACAGCTCTATATTTGGCTAAAAAATGTCGAAGTCGTACCGGTATCGATGTTTTTATTTTCGCATCTCTACCCAGAGTTCACACCCGTAAAATCATCCGAAGGTCAATTCTGTGGGAACCATTTTTATATAGGAAATCCTCAGAGATATTCTGTTGGTTGTTTACTATGCTGTGTCGAGACTATGTATCGGGTAATCCACGATTTCTGACTGAAAAGTTAGTCTCCCCCCCCCATCCACGAATAAAGTTATACACAGGCTGAAATATACGTTATTTTTGTGGGGCGACAACGCAGCGACATTCAAGGCGGCACTGCCCTCAGACCATTTGCATATTTGCAACTGATTTCCAATTCTTCCGACGATTCTGATGAGATATGTGCGATACCCTACTAAAAAAATCCGTAGGGTACCGAGTCTCGGAAACTTGGACTGTTAAAAAAAAGGCAGATCAAGCTCGCATAGATGCTTTTAAAATGTGGACCTGGAGGAGAATGCTGAGAGTTCCTTATACCGCCCATCGACCTAGCGTGTCCACACTGGATGAGCTCAGTAATCTAAATAGACTATCCTCCATTGTGTCGTCGAGAATGCTTACATTCTTCGGACATATACACAGAAGCGATAATATGGAGAAACTTGTAGTTCTGGTCATGTCCTGAGTGGGTGGCGCTGTGGCCGTTCTCCTACACGCTGGGTGAATACGACGAAACAGTTGCTGGATATGATGGCGATATTGATAATATTCGTGTCGGCAATACTTTAGCTCCTACTTAATGCATTTTACGAGTTCACAACATGTGTTAAGACATTGTGACTATGATGATGGAGCACATGTTGCACCCAACTGAGAACTATTTCAAAAAACTCAGGTACTTCTTGCATTGGACCCTTCAATTGCAACGTATGTTGAATAACGACATCGCGAAACTTTCTTGTCGTGAACCTCGTTAACACGGCCGCATCGGTATCGCGCCCATAGCGGGCCCGTTCCCTATTGGTCGCCAGCGCGAGCGTCGGCCAATCGCGTGGCAGCCTGCGTCGCGACGCCAGACGCCGACGGCAGAGCGTCGCCGTCGCGCGGAGTTCGGAGAATCAGTTCGCGTGCAACGACCGGGGTGGAAATACGTCTGTTCGGCACCATGGGGCCCGCGTCACGTGCCTGAAACTCGTAGTGCCCGGGAGTCGCGAAATGTTGGGACTACAAATTGGACTGGTGGTGGGAAGTGCCAACAGGAGTGTGCGGTATCTGCTACTGTTCATAAGCCTTTTATTTGTTTACGGTGAGTCGAATCATTTAAAGTTAAGGTACGTTTTCCTGCAAATTCGCCAGTCGTTGGTAGCAGCGACTGGGTAGCTACCACCGAATCGCCACGACTATTATGTTCTCCTAGCGATTCTCTGGTCACTGGTAGCCACTACCTGGTAGGTGGACAGTTGCCAAGATTGTTTCCAACATACATATTGAATACCCTGCAAAGTTCTAGTGAACGGAAAAGTCGCATATTGAAAATGAATATTAGTAAAAGGGCAGTTATCTTAATGTTATTACATTATCAGGCCGAAGAGGAAAGTTTAATTTTACATTTGGCACTACAAAATGAGAGGCGCAGGCAGAAAGAACTGGCCATGCATGTTTGAAAACAGGCAAATAGAAGGCTCTCAGTCTATTTCAATTGAAAAGCATCTGATAGATAATCAAACAGAACTTAAAGATTTTTTTTGAATTCCGCGGTATCAGTTTAGGGGTTAGGTTAGGGGGGGGCAAACGTACAGGCCGGGTTAGGTAGCCCCAACACTGCAGCCATTGGCTTATTGTATTGTCCTGTGCGCTTGTTAATCCGTGAAGAGTTTTGTGACCTTGATAAGATCCAAGAGTCTCTTCACGATATCTCGATTGGGGAGTGATTTGGGGCTGTTAGGCCCTATCAGTCTGAATCTCCACCAGCGTAGAGCCTCACATTCAAAGATTATGTGAGAGGCTGTTTCGTCGTCCTCGTCACATAGTCCGCATATTGGGTTTTCTTTGAAGATCCCTAATGTGTGTAGATGTTTTCTTAGGCCGTAGTGTCCGGTTAGGAGGCCGGTTATTAGCCTAGTTTCTTTCTTATTTAGTTTTGGGATCTCTTTAGCTAGTTTTGGTGTGGGTTGTTTCACCATCAGCTTGCTGTGTCTGAGCTTTGGATGTGACTGCCAGTATTTTAGGTGCTGTGAATGCAGCCATTGGTTTATCGTAGTTTTTACCAAAGACCTTGAAATGCCTATCGCCGGTTCGGGGCCGGTAAAGCTGGATGCCGATCCGTTTCGTGCTAAGGTGTCTGCTTTTTCATTCCCTTCAATTCCCTTGTGACCTGGCACCCATTTCAGGGTTACCTTGTTCATGGCACTAAGTTGTTTGAGGTTTTCTAAGTATTCCCAGACGAGTTTGGATTTGATTTGGCAGCCGTTAAGAGCTTTAATCGACGCTTGGCTATCCGAGCAGATAAGAATGTTTTTACTTTTGTATCCCCTTCTTATGTTTTCTCTCAGACAAGAGTCGATTGCATATATTTCTGCTTGGAATACAGTGGCGTAAACTCCCAGAGGTTGACTGATGTCACATCTGGGAGATTGACCGCGAATTCCTGCTCCTGTTCCATTGTCTGTTTTGGAACCGTCAGTAAACCAAACTATTTCTTGTTTGGGTGTTTCCTCGAGTTCTCCTTTCCATTCGATTTCGACGCTAAAGGGTTTCTCAAGTGATGTTGTTGGCATCCTCTGATCACTTCCCATGGTTAATATAGGGTGTGTAATTAAATCAGTGATTGCCGCGTGTCCGTTTCGGTACGGGTACCAGTTATTATTTAACTGGAGGCGGTATGCCCCAATCCTAGCCTCTGCTTTGACAATTAAGTCAATTGGTGGGAGGTTCAGAATTATTTCCATTGCTGCCGTCGGTGTGCTTTTTAGTGCTCCGGTCACACATATGCATGCTAGTCTCTGGATTTTGGTTAGCTCCAGGGTTGCTTGCTTCTGGTTCACCTTCGGCCACCAGACAAGTGCGCTATATGTTATCGTGGGTCTTATAACGGTAGTGTACAGCCAGTGTACAACTGTCGGTTTTAGTCCCCATGAGTTTCCAATAGCTCTTCTTAGTGACATTAGTGTCATTTTGCTCTTGGTGATTACCTTTTGAATGTGTTGGTTCCAGGTTAGCTTCGTATCGAGGATGATTCCTAGGTACTTAGCTTCCTTACCAAAACTCAAGGTTTGTTGAAAAAGTTTGGGGGGTATGAGTTCCTCCAGTTTTCTTTTCTTTGTGAAGGGGACGAGTGTTGTTTTGGAGGGGTTTACGCGTAGTTGCTCCTCCTTGCACCAGTCCTCAACAACTTATCGGTATCAGTTTAATTGTATTTTAAATCTGATATAACGTGATATTCAGTCATATAATTCTGGATTGTAACTAACAAGATACACAAGCGTTTCATCATTTTCTGCAGTAAATACACTCATTATTTTTGAAACTCAATAGAAATATTCATAAATTCGCCGCGACTAGGACGCTGCACTGCTCTCAGGCGAGTCAAACTACTGACGACCAGCGACTGGCGAAGAATGGTTGGTAGCAGCGATTCGCGAATTTGTAAGAGAACAGTTTTGTATTTGATTTACGTTACCTGAGTTCTAGCGAACTGGTAGCAGCTACCCAGTCGCGTCTACCAACGACTGGCGAATTTATAGGAAAACGTAGCTTTATGTAGCTTTTGATACAGAAACAGATAGCATGAAGACAGTCTCAAAAGGAACTATTTTTCTTAGATGTATGACAGCCTATATTATTTACGTTTTACACAAAATCTCAGATAATCTCAGCTCACTTAACTTCACTCAGTTTAATACGTGTTCCTTTTATCCAATCAATTTAAACAAGAGAGAGGTCGGAACGCGCGACTGACATTTCTGTTACCAAATGGCACAAAAAAACTACCAAAATTTACCTGTGATAAGTGATTCCTGGCTGCCAACATTGGCGAATGCATTTAGTAATTATTATTAGAATAAAAGATTTAATTTTATTTTTGTTTGCTTAAGTGTTAGCATTTAAGTGAAATAATTCTATGTATATATTATTTATTGTAAAAGTATTTATCGATTATTATTTTTAGTTTTGTTCAAGAAGATAATTATAAAACGTCGGTAAAAATTCATAGAAGGATTATTTTGTTTGTTTACATCGCATTTAGTATATATTTTTGTTTGTTCATTTTTTAAGAAAATTCCATTGTTAAGCTTCATTGCCCAACATTAAATAAATAAATGATACCAAGTGATAAACAGAAGACTGATGTGATGACGAGATTAAGTTACCTTTTACATTAAAAAACTCAAAAAATAATTGGATTTTGTTTTATTAACTAACTATCTTACATTTAAAAAGAAATATGCGGCTATAGCAGCAGATATTTGCATTCACCTACATTTGTTATATCCTTAGACAAGAAAAGAGAGAGGACGGAACGCGCGACTGACATTTCTGTTACCAAAAAGCACCAAAAATGTACCAGAGTGCTATTAAATTTACCTGTGATACGTGATTCCTGGCTCCTTCCTGCTGCTGTGGCTTTTATAACCGTAAGCTGCACACCCTACCATTATGTACATCACAATATTTTACAATGACTAGTCTTAAAAACGCTAAATATCATAAAAAAATATTTTGACAGCTGTCAAATTGCCATTTTCGGTCACAGCTAATTCATATAGCATCAAACGGGCGTGCGGTATCCCCTCTCTTTCCTTATTGAAGGTTCCATCACTAGAGCACAGGTTATAACCTAAAATTAACAGTTTTCGACGTTTTCGTTAACATCATTTGAAATGAGTGGATAAAAAGAACACCTTTTGAACTAAGTAAAGTTAAGTGAGCTGAGATCATCTGAGATAAAACGATCACATAAAGTCTGAGCACTGACAGCTAAGACTGACAGATATGATGACAGACGCGACAGTTGCTCATTGCGCCACCTATAGCAATGTCAATTTTTTCTAGTCCTTATTCAAAAGTAGAGCCAGGGAGTAGAAAACCCGAAAGCTTTGTTTACAATACTGAATGCCCGTTCTGCCTCTGTACCTTGTAAACCTATCTGAAATCTGAATGTTTCCATGGATTCTGCACGTTTTGCATCAACAAATACTGCTTCAAATACTCAGAAGATGTTTGCCCGTTATGCAGGAATGGTTTATCCAACTTGAGAGCATACGAAGCCTTAGACGACAATATTTCCAGTAATTGGAACGGTACAGCGTCATCGCTAGCTGTTATTCGAAGAAGATATTCCTGCTCTTTAGACAAAACACTATTTTACCTATTATGGGTGGTGTATCCGTGCTTTAGTTTGTTCTTTCCTACAGCATTTCGCAGAGAAATGGTCGTAACTCCCATGTAAAGAATCTGTTCCGTGCTGCTTGATTATTACTTTTTTGTATAAGATGTTAAAGAAGGGCTATAAGTGGATTTAGAGTACAACATACTAGTTATAATTACGACAAGTTATATAATAATCATAATAATATAATATTTATCCAATATACCAACATGACCAAAAGAACATTATTCGCTGTACAGTGTCACACCAATGTATTGATTTGTTCTTTGAATAATTATCTTTGAAATATACCTACCTAATCGTTGTCTCAGTATTTTTTTGAAACATAGTTTCTTTCTGGATAATATTTACATAACGCAAAAAAATTTGGCAATTCTCTAAACAGCACTTAAGGTTCTAGCCTCGAGGATAATGCTCATAAACATATCAACAGTGCGTATTTTTTACCTTAACTAGATTGCTGCTAGAGTGCTTAGTTACATTACAATCTATACAGGCTGAGTCAAGCTCAACGCCTCGGACTCTTGTGACCAAACGATACTACTTTTCGAAAAATAAACTTTTCGAGTGTATGCAGGTCGAGTTGGACTACATTTTAAAAATAATGGCTTTTATACAGGTTGTCTAATAAAAGCGTGACATATCAAATTTATGTTTTTTTAAATGGAAAACCCTGTTAATTATTGCATATTTAGATTCCAGGCTGAACTTTAGTGTGACTTTATGCCACACATGGGACTTTAAGCGAACCGTTTAGGTGCAAATCACATTTTTGGTATAGGTAGATATCAGAAAAAAATTGAATATCGCAGCGATTATAAAACTTAGAGTGGCTGTGAGTTTGCCTTGTCACTAAGCATGGAATGCGTCAGCTTAGGTTAGGCGGTCAAGTTTGAATTACGTTTGCACTTTGAGAAATCGGTAGATTAATTAAGGAAACCTCAATCAGTTGTAACTTGATTTTTTCAAATGCTCAATTTTTTTTATGCGATCAAATGCGCAATTTGATAGGCTTTCTAACGATATCAGGTTGTGAATATCAATCTCTGGTAGTTTTAATTTGATTTCGAGATTTCAATCAAATTGGTGTTTTTCAATTTCCTACCTATAAACCGAGGGGTGAACACATAACCAAAAAAGTGTACACCTACATCCCCTTTTTTAAGTAAATCCCCTAAATCCTACTTGAATCCTTGGAAATTCTTGGTACATCCTGATAAATCCCTCTACATCACTGTAAATCCCTGGACATCCGGGTAATTCCTCAGTGAATCCCCCTGGACTTCAAGAAATCCTTTGTAGTTCCTTGTACATCCTGCCCTTTTGGTAATGGAGAATAACAACACAGCAAACATATATTTTCTATTCTTTACAGTGATAATAATAGTGAAAAAGAAGTGAAGTAACGATTACAGCAAATAAACTTAACCGAAAAATGATCATTAGTCAGTCATGGAAAGGCTCTTTTATTTTATGTAACAATTAACTGAAGAAAACTTAAAAAAAGATAACAGAAAATAAATTTAAAAAGCATAAAAAGCATACTGGTCCATAAAAAACGAATTCTTCATCATGCACTATTATTAATTCAATTTTACCTAAATACCGGTTTTGATCGCATAAAATTTTTCAATGTTCAGTTTCTATTTGTATACAGGCTGCTCTGCCTGATCTTTATCAACTTCTGATTCCTCACTGCCGATACTTTCAATATTTATGCTATCTCATAATCTATATGTGTCTCATATGCTGAAGAATCGCATTCAGAAGATGTAGAATAATTCCCTTTGCGCTTCTTTTTGTTGCTTTGATTATTTATCGATATTCTTATCGCCCCTTTTCCGTCTGTTGTGTTTTGGTAACGATAGTTTTTCTACCCTGTTTTTCATAACGTTGGAATTGTTCGGGATAAAATGCTTCAGGTGATCTACACTGGCTTTATTTTTTATTTCATCGAGTAGTCAATACAAAAACGATTTTTCTATGACAACTGACTTCTCCTTGATTGTAGCACGAACCATGGATTCAAGTTATTTCGAGTGCTTTTGAAGATATTTGTGAAAAATCGAATTTTCATGATTTCGCTTTTATTTCTTTCTCACCTTATTTGATAACGCAAATGTCATATTCCCATTGCAACTTTTCCTGCTCTATAAACTGATGTTATTAGATTTTCAATCTGACGTTTCGTTTCTTGGCAACCATGATCATATTTGGTTTTTTAGATACTCGACACTATTTTTATATCCCTATTCCCAATCCTAAATACGATATAACGCTCTTTTGACTTACCCGACGTTTCGGATTCAAAAACACATCTTCAATGTTATTTGATGAGGATTACGAAGAAACAAAGCGTCGGATCAAAAATCGAATTACGTCATCATTTAGTGGAGAAAAAATGCCATAGCATTTTGAGTCTTGTTTTGGTTTATCTTCTTAATTGAAATACGAAAAAAAAATAAGTAAGCAATATGTTTATCATCAAGTTACAAAATATTTATTTTATACACTAACAAAAAAATCATTAGAACTATACATATTATTTAATCTTATGTTGAAAAGTCCTTCCTCATTTTTTAGGCAAACGTAGCAACTGTAAACAATTTCGTCCATTACATTATCTAACATCCTTGGAGTTATTCTATCAATGGCGGCTTGAACCTGGGCTCTAAGTTGTTCTACATTTTTTCACATTCTCATTCTTGTCAGCCACTAGCAAAAAATCATTCTGCGCTGTTCATCACCAGGTACTGAACTATGAAAAATTCGGAATCTAAATGGCCTGTAACCGTCTTTGTAAAGTATCCTTTAGGCATTTGACCTCTCGGAATATTCTGCACTTTTTCGATTGACCTTAATCCTACAGTATCATCTTGTACAGCCAACAAAACGTTTGGTGTTTGTTCTGGATTGTGTTACTTTACCTTATGAAATACTGGTTTTTGAAAGGCACCATATTCTTTTAAGTTTGTGAGAAGTCTTTTGAAAATGGATCTATTTGGTTGACGATGCTCCGGATATTTGAGCAAATATTGCCTTTCAGCATCGAAACAATTTTTATGGCTTTCAATATAGCAACATAATATGTCTAATTTTTTTTCATTTGAAAAATGTGGTATTACTAAAAAGACTTGTTTGTTTGTGTTTTTCGAACTAACTCTACTTCAAAATTACGATGTATCAAACAAATCTGACAGACCGTCACGATTTATTTGAAAAATTGCATTTCAAAGCCTACTTTTTTTAAGTAAAAAATAAATATTTGCCAGCCGAGGTTCAAGCGGCCATTTCAAGAATAACTTCAGGGATGCTAGATAACGTAATGAACAAAATTGTTTACCGTTGCTACATTTGCCTGGAGAATGAAGCCGGACTTTTTGTGAACATAATATTAAACAATATGTATAGTTATAATGATTTTTACAGTTATAATGATTTTTATGTTAGTGTATAAAATAGATACTTTGTAATTGGCTAATTACACATTGCTCACTTATTTTTTTGTAGTTTTTCAAGAGAGAATTAAATCAAAATAAAACTCAAAATCCTATGGCATTTTTTCCTCTCTATGATGACGTAATTCGATTTTTGATCCGACGATTTTTTTCTTCGTAATCCTCATGAAATAACATTAAAGATGTTTTTTGAATCCGAAACGTCGGGTAAATGAAAAGAGCGATATATATCGTTGTATTTATAATTAAAATTATAGTCCTTTAGGGATTTAAGAAAGTTGTTGCGTATTTAAAAAACAAAGTTGATGATGGTTGCTAAGAAACGAAACGTCAGATTGAAAATCTAATAACATCAGTTTATAGAGCAGAAAAAGTTGTAATGGGAATGTGGAATTTGCATTGTCACATCTTTTCAAATGAAGTGATAAAAAAATAAAAACGAAATCGGGAAAATTCGATTTTTCCCAAACATTTTCGGAAGTACGCGGAATTTTAAAATTTTTAGAACGCCATATTGTATGGTTCAGCAAAGCGCAACTTTTCTTAAATTTAATCATCTTTGTAAACCTTCTGGTTTACGAGATCCATGTAGTGCGCGTTCTTATGTGGGACACAGTGTGTATTGCACTTGCTTTTTAACTTTGAAAGCACAGAACTGAAAATACGTGTAATGTAAAATGTGTGGTTATGAAATTACTAAGGTGCGCATGCGCATTTGCTAGTACATCCTTGCTACATCCCCAGGAAATCCTGTAATTCCTCGCTAAATCCCGTACTTCCTTAGTACATCCCTGTACATCCTAACAATTTTGATGAAATCCCTGTACATCCTTAAGAAATCCTGGTAATTCCTTCTGGGTGTACACCATAAATCCCCATGTGTTCACCCCTCGCTATAAACAAACTAGCAGGCCATGAAATATAAACAAAAACGTGTTCAGATGGAAGAAAACAATTAACTTGGCAAAAAGATACAGATGAACTAGAGTGAAAGGACAAGATTACAAAAATTCCCTACAACAAATCAACTCTACCAGAAACTATGGCGGTAATATGTGTAACGTCAAAGAGAAGCTGGGGCACGACAGAAATGGATAATTTTTTACAGCCTACTAGCTACTGCAATGTACTAGACTAAACATTCCCAAAATCATTTAAAATTTTAAAATGAAAGCAATACTTTCAGCGATTGTTACCTTCACACCCGTATGCACCGTAAGTCAATTACCCGATTAGTTACGTAAACCTGGATTAGATTGCTTGTTTACTATGCACCGCAAACTGACAATTTTGACACTGTCACTGTCAAAACGATTTTGCGAACACAACCTTGCCATATCCCCAAGTTGGATTTGTTAATCTTTTGTCGGTGCATGGCTAGATGCCAAAGATTAGCAAAACGCGATTAGGGAACTAGGATTAGAATCGCTAAACGGTGCATACGGGTGTCAGTCTAATATCTTTAGAACGCAATTTGACATTTAAAGGTATAAAACAATAGTCATTTCCGTTATAAGGCCATAATTCTATTTGCTGGAGCCAAACCCTGAATTATCGAGATAATATAAGTCAAGTTCGCCGAGGAAACAATTTTATAGACGTGATGTATAATTATCAAGCAGATTTGTCAGGTAGGCTTTGAAATATTGGCAGTTTTCATAATCTCAATAATTTCGTACTATGTGATAATGTTTCCATTAAAGAACAAGTGGAGGGTATTTAAGAGAATTTTTGAAAAATTGCCTACTTGCCTCTAGAATATATCAACTATCAACAGTGATATCCAAAACGGAGTTACTCTAAAACTGAAGCATTTAAACATTAAAAATCGTTTTATTCGGACTGGGTCAGTTAATATTTCATAGCCTACCTGATAGATCTGTTCGATAATGATGTATCACGTCTATAAAATTGTTTCCTCGGCACACCTGAATTGAGGGTTTTGACTTCATTAAATACTATTATGGCTCTATTTTTTAGTTGTTCGTTAAATACAGATAAAAACCGATACCACTTTCTCAAAATAAATAAATTTTTTTACATAAATAGAAGGTATATTTCAAATTTGCATAAAAATCGAAATATCTCAGAAACTGATGAATGTAAGTATATGAAATGCTATATTAAATATGAAAGAGCATGGTAGAAGCATTTTTTGGTTTATACCAAATTATTATTCAAATATGGGGGTTTCGTTTAAAAAAAGAAGAGAAAACCCAGCTTTTGCAGAGAGAGAGAGAGAAAGAGAGAGAGAGAGAGAGAAAGAGAGAGAGAGAGAGAAAGAGAGAGAGAGAGAGAGAGAGAGATATGGCGACCTACTTTTTATCATCGTTTCCTTCTTGCAACCTTCAATGTGTCTTTAGGTTTAAACGATCGATCTGACGCTACCTAATTAGAACAGATAGGTCTTGGTGCCGTATTTTCCACCTTCCTGCATAAATTAATTGATTAGTCGCGAACGGCATATAGCGAAAATTAATTTGGCACATCGTAGGAAAATCTATAGCAGCCATTGTGTGATATTACAACACATGCTAAGGACTCTACTTTTTCAGAAACTGTTCTACATGTGTAAAATTTAGATGCGTCTCTAAATGTCTTTAAAATGTCACTGTTAAATCCTTGTACATATTTCTCGGCTCAGTGTAAGTACATTTAACCAGGGCCGATCCTGGGTGGTTGGCCGCCCTTGTGCGGAGCCGACTTTGGCCGCCCCAAGTATAAATTCGTTTTCTATTTTTCACTACTATACATTACCTATATCATGATCTTGATTATTAATTTATTTATGCAATATGACTGATATTATTATACGTTCATGTACTTCGGAGAGGTTTGAGTTGGTGTGAGGTGGTACAAGAACCTCTAAATTTTGGGCAAAACCGAATTTCGGTATATTTTAGCTTTGAATAAATTTTGTACAGGATATATCTACAATGTCCCAAATGAATGAAAAAACAGCAATGAATTTGAAATTTGTCAGCGTTGCTGTCTCTGGTCGTGATACAAAGACATCAATTACAACGGTAATTTAATTACCCAGGGTTTTCTGTTGTTTTTTCTTTTCTCCTTCCATAGTGGCAATTAAACTCAATACAAAGAGTTCCTCTTCTGATGAACTGCTCATCGTACCTCACTAGACAACGTACCTCGTCCAACTGCTTCGCCCCAGTGTGCGGGCATCGGTTAAATGACGCGTGGGCGAGCACGTTAAGGCACCAACCTTGGCAGTACTCAAAATCTGTTTTCTCAAAACCTCCAAAAGTATATGAAATCCCAAAGCAACCATAAAGGCAGAGCTTAGCATATCGAAATATAACATTGCGTTCGAAAAGAAGATATGCTTCAAATAGGCCTTCTGAGGTGCAGCATGGAACAATGTTGTTAATTGAAGCAGAAAGCATGGCTCTTCTTTAAAAACATGAATCTAACCTCACAGTAGTGCGAAAAGAGGCTACCAAAAGTCCCTCGCGCCCATCGAAAATGAGAATAGTGTTGTTTGGAAAAGAAAGAGTTTTGCCACTATCTGTCACAGACGAGCCGATCGGTTTCTATGGAACAAAGAATAAAGTGTCGTGGTTGTCCATGCTAGAAGGTGGTTCATTCCTAATCAAAATTGATTTTAGCGAATGCCATGGTGTGGACAACAAACCTTGAGTCTCATCGAAATGTACCGTGCCCGTCCCTCCTTGTGGGACAGTTCAAATGCCAACTACAAAAATAAAAACCGGAGACATGATGGTCTCATCGCAATCGTCGTTTTATTTGGAGTCGAAAAGCAGGAAATTGAACGCAAAATAGAAAATTTGCAAAGCCATTTCTCAAGGGAAAGAAATGGCTTTGCAAATCCGGTAGGTATGTTTACACTGCACAATCAATGTGGACGTCCTGCTGACCTGAATGGGTCGAACCAGACGCACCGCCTGGCATAGACCGACCGGCCTGTTTCGGCATAATGTGGACGCGCCTTAAGACTGAGCAACTATTAGGGCAACTGAACCTTAAGGGTCTATGGTATAGCGCGCGAAATTTAGAATCCAAGAAAAGTAGTATCCCCGTGTTAGCGAGGAGGCGTGGCCGCCTGTTCCCTTTCGTCAGTGTGTGTATCTAAGATGAGGGGGGATAAGTCCAAAAATCAAAAGATAAGGTCAAAAGGTCCATAGGTAAGGTCCAAAGGTCACTATGAAAAAGAATTTCGCATTTCCAAGCTCTTGACGTTACCTTTAAACTTAAGTAATAGTTCCAAAACCAAACTGAAGAAGAAAGCTTTCTCTTTGTCACCTATTTCTCTTTGTCGCCTTTTTTTGATATTGTGTTTGGTTGTTAAATTACAGACATTTGAAGAATGTATGAATTTGCATTTTTGCACACTAAAAAACTTTTTTGAGAAAATCGCAAATAGTTGTCATTCATTAAGGTCTTAACTATCACCTTCTGGAATATTGTATATGTAGTTTGAAAAACAAGTGAGTCCTGTTCGAAATGGGAATCCGTGTTTTAACATGGCAAATGCATATGTACAACTGTGTATACCCAGGCCCCTTAGCCTGTATTCACCATTTTTTGGATAACCGTCTGGTTACTAACAGTCAGTTAAAATATAACTGCCTGATAGCAATGCTGATAGTTAAGTATCGTATTCACCATGAATTTTCAGCTTCCAGCTAGAAATAACGTATTTTTTTTAGTTTTCTAGTATTGTAAACACTGCGTAGTTTTACGTTCTGTGCTATATAAAGTGTTTTGTAATGCCATCTCTTGATTCTGCATAACCTAATCATTTGTGTTTGTTTTCGGTTTTTATGTTTTACTTTATAATAATATTACTAATACATATTATTACTCATGAACATTTCCAGGGGGGTATTATCTCTGATTTCCAGCATCGCAAGCCATTCGCATAAGAAACGTACTAATTATTAACATGAAAAAAGGAGAACGCAAAAGATCCGCCAATTACTCTCTCTGGTAGCTAAATATAAGCCTAACCCAACCTAAAAATCTTTCATCTATGATATAAGCGTATTATTTTATTATTATATAATTAGTTGAATAATTGAAAACTGGAAAACTAACGCGCGCTTTTCAATAAACCGAAACCTGCGCGGAGGAAATCACCGATGAATAGAATGTCAGTGAAACGTGAAACACACCATTTTCATCAATGTAAATATAACCTTTTTAAGTGACAAATGACTAGATATTCGACATTACATTTTGTGTTTTATGAGTCCTGAATTTGATTAACCCGCGGGCTGTTAAAATTAACAGAACAGTTATCAGCTGGTTAGCGTTAACCTTAATTGATGAATACCAAAAATGTGGTTAACAAGCTGATATCTAGTTTAACAGTCAGATAGAGATTTAACTATGTTTGGTGAATATGGCCGTTAATCCCCTCGCTACAAAACAAAACAAGCCACAAACCAATTCAAAGCTAGTTTGTACAACAAAAAACGTGCTACTTTGTATGAAGCAAATCTGGCCAATTGAAAAAAACCCATTAACAGCGACGTGAAGTTGTGGCAAAAATAAACAAATCATCAGACGCACATACCGAGGTAGAGTGTGCCCAACGACGTCATACTGATAGACTACGCTTTGTATACCGAATGTTTGTAAGCGTTTCTGGCGGTGCGACGGAAGGGGGGAACATCAGCTGTATTGACATAGACACACCCGACGTTGCCAGTTGTGCATTAGGGCATGCTTGGTGCATGCAGCAATGTTTGTAAAATATAAAAATGGCGTTAATTCTTGACAGAATTGCAAAATTAAACGTGTTTTACAAAAGAGTATCTTCAGAGTACTTTTTCTATTACAGATAAGCAAGCCACAATCATATTTTTACTTTTTTACAACATACGTTCCATACATTTTTCTGAAAATTCATTCCAAATGATTGTCAACTTGGCATGATACTGTCCGTAATTTTTTACAAACTATCAATGTGACCGTACCATTTGCAGCTTTCTGAGAAGTAAGTGCCGAGGCACTTCACTACCTCTTCTTGTTTTATTCTACCATGCAAAGATCTAACCAAGAGGTTACTATCACGGTTAAGCTGACTGAAACTGAAGTAAACTCACTAATCGTGGGCAAACTGGATATTCCAGTGAGAAAGAATGAAAATAAGGTAAAAGTGTTATATAAAAATATATATTTCCCGTTCTCCCCACACAAGTCTATCGACCCGACATAAACTGTTTTCCATTGACGCGAATTTTTATTCAAGACAACATTTTCAGTTGTGATAACTAGGGCTGCCATGGTGCGTTGACCTCTGTTGATGAGAAAAGCAACTAAGCCTTGCTCACTCCTATTCGCGTTATATTGACAGAACCATATAGGTGAGCATTTCACTTTATCCCTAGAAGGCCAAACCTTGCAGTCGTCCGTTATAACAAAACTGTTATTATACAAAAACTATAATCGAACATAGTGACCTATAGTAACTAAATTTAAGTATAGTATATGCTGTATCTAGTCAAAACTACATACAAGGCATCACCTTCATGGTGACTCTTTTTGTATAGACAAAGCCGCATACACATTTGAGAGCACATGACTTGAGAACATATTCATATCGGTGTGCGTCTTCTTAAGTCATATGTTGGTTTTAGTTTTTACGTCGCATGCATCTGTTCTCAACTCGCTCCATGTTCACAGTAGTAGTTTGCATAATGTGTACCCATAGCTTATCCCTTGTTCTTCGGAAATTTCTTGTATATGTACTTGTATTTGGATTATCTGTTAGTCTGTTCCTACTAATAATACATTGAATTCATTTTTTGAGTTCGTAACGGTTTTCGTTTTCTCCTTCTTCTCATATGCTACACAACCTGTACGATTAAACTGATACATGTCTTTTTGGAAACTCGTTTTTTCAGGTAATCGACCCTCTGGAAATCTTTCATGGTAAACCCTACGGGCTAGCAAGCTATTTTGATGGCATTCGCCTGGTATCCAGATCACATCGATTAATTCTTCATTTGAAAAATTCATCACTCCTCAACTACAACTGCATATACACAAGTAACACGGAGACAAACCAAACCAAATCAAATTTCAAATATCAATTGACAATTGTATAGTTGACAAACACAGTATTATTTAGTACGTTCTGTCAAACACGATAGCCATGGCCAACTCTGAGGAACTTTCAGTATTTGGCAAAAATGTAGTATTATTAGTAATCGTGTTGCTGCTTCAAATCGAAATAGCTCCATAACTGTTACATTTACGTATGGGGAATGCTTAATAAAAGTGGAAGTATATTATAAGAATTTTCTGACGATGCTATAAAATACAGGGTTTTCCGTTTAAAATAACAAAGAAAATTATGGCTGCTAGTTTTGGTTCACCCTGTATACAAAATCAAAGATAGCAAAAAATTGGTAATTTTAGACAAAACTAGATAACCAGCTTCCAGTTATTGATTTTTTAAGATGCAGGGTGATGAATTCATTAAGATTAAAAAAGATTAAAAGTGGCCATACCTCTGAAAATACTCTGTATAACCTGATAAAACCTTATAGTTCCGAAATAGGGAAAGAGAAAGCAATTCAAATTCGGGATAATATATAGGCTGATCCATTGAAAAAACACAACGTTGGTATGCCGTGACTTTATGAATAACATTGTATATTATGCAATAATTTTAAAATGTAGCTTTACTTACCTATAACTTTTCTTGGAAGGTTTTTCTCTATCTGCCATAATAACGGAGGTATCAAACTTCGAAGTATAAATTGATCACCCTGTATATGTGTGGTATATATTATAATTTGTGATAGTTCCCATTTTACACTGTATCCTGACTCCCAAATATGTCCAGTTAGGGCGAATTTTCGTGGTTCCCTTTTAGTTAGGTAACTTTTATGACTTTGATCCTACTACACCTTCAAACATCGCCGTCTCTACTCACTAGGCCGGAGCATTGAAATATGGAAACGTTGGAGATCAGGCCGTGTTTTCATTTGTTGTTATGTCATGTGTATTCTTCCAGGTCCAGAAAATATGGTTGGAAGGTGATTATTAATTTGTTTCTAATTATTTACCTGCACAAACGGAACTATAAAGATAACAAGCTGCCTGCAAAGCGTGTAGTACCAGGTTGCAGCCCAGTAGAGGACTACCAAACCATGGCCCAACATCACCTTATTCCAGATTAAAAAGAACGTTGCAAGGTGATTTTGAATGGGTTTCTACTTATTTACCTGCACAAATGAAACTATAAAGATAAAAAGATGCCTGCAAAGCGTGTAGTACCAGGTTGCAGCCCAGTAGAGGCATGAGTAGAGGACTACCAAACCATGGCCCAACATAACCTTATTCCAGATTAAAAAGAACGTTGCAAGGTGATTTTGAATGGGTTTCTACTTATTTACCTGCACAAATGAAGCTGTAAAGATAAAAAGATGCCTGCAAAGTGTGTAGTACCAGGTTGCACTAGCAATTGTGTGTCCGATAAGGGACATAAACAGAAGTGGGTGAAAGGTATTCCTCGGAAGGGCTGGTTATATTTATAAGGATAAAGACAATAATTGACAAACATTTCAAAGGATAAGACCTATTTTAAAGCACAACGTGGTACCTATAATGTTTTCTGGACCTCCCAAATATCACAGAAAAGTACAGTTAATAGAACTCATCTGGGCATGGCCTGGGGCATACCTATGAAAGCATTTGATAGTGAAAGGGAAATCAAGACCAGCAAGAATGGCTTCACAGTGACCTAATAGTGAATTTTTCTAGCTCAAGTGATAATTTACAAAGTAAATTGAGTGTTCATTCAAGTGGAAATGGAAGTGGCGGCAGGAAACTCGTTGCGTTTATTTTTATTTTGTAGTGTCTGACTGTGATGAAACAGACATCAGATGTAAGTGATATTAGTAGTAGTAGTTCTAAAAAGTATTTTTCTTAATTTATTAACCGAGATGAACTCTAATACATATAAAATGTAATAATTATTCTGAAACTATAGGGCCACTATTTGACAGCTAAGTCACGTTGCCACATCTAAGGCTCCGGCCTAGTGTAGAGTCGGCCATGCTTCAAAAGATAAATTCGCTTTACTATTAACTCTGTCTATTATTTTGTTACGGTCCTGGCTTCCTTTCGGTGGCTTCACGCCGTGTGCCTAGCTATAACGGAATAAGTTGCTGTTTCATCGCCATACCATTATTTATCAGTGGGGGGAAAATAAAAAGGTAAATATATGTTTTGTGTATTATTCGATATTGATTCACACCCTACTTTTCCAAAGGGTATATTAATCATTCCGTACCTAAGGTTAATTAGTTAATAATAGTATATTGCGTCACGAGGGTTACAAATGATGTGTTTTGTATGAATGGACTCGATCGAATGGAATATTTTACGGTAGTTTGCTATTTAATAATAATAATAATAATAACGAGTCCTTATTCGATTCTGGCCATAAACAAAACATCAGTAGGTAAGTAATAAGTAACAAAATCAGCACTCAATATTACAATACATATTCAAACAAATAGGCGAAATCGAAAAGGTGGAGTGTTACCCTAAGGGTATTTTTCAACTCAACCCAGAGAAACCAAAAGTATATTTACCACACGCTATCATAAATATAATCTAACTACAATGTTATTGCAACCAACAATCCCAGATAATTAATAAACCATATAAACATTACTAACGGTTACGAGCCTGATATTTGAAGTAAATAATCATTACAAGAACTGAGTACACATATAAGAATAAACAAAAATTTAACATTTATAAAATGACATCATAAAAATGAATTTTATTTTTAACTATTTCATTATGTGGAACCAGTTTGACAATTCCAAAATAATAATAACAATAACAAATCATAGCAGAACATACAATACAAGATACTGAAGTAATGAAAAAAGAATTAGCGTGACACAGAGTGAGGGCAGACATGGGATGCGAAATTAACCGACCACAATAATTCACTTATCATAATTATTACGATACTCTATTTCAGACTGCCATAAAAATAACAGAAGGTTCTTTTCACGTCTGGCTTTTAAAATGAAGCGGAATTTATGAATTGGGATTTGAAAAGAATATGTTATTTATTGACTCTTTACGTCCCACACCATTAGGTACTATCTGGAAAACGTAACATCATGAATGATAGTCAGTATGGCTTCCGTAAGCACAGGTCTCCGGGTGACCTCCTCGCCTACGTCACTTACTTGTGGAACAGAGCAATTGAAAATCATGGCGAATCCTATGTTGTTGCACTTGTCATATCGACAGCCTTCGACAGAGGGACTTCTGGTCAAGCTTGCTATGGTGTACAACCTGGCCTGCGCCAGTGGTTGAATAGCTTTTTGTACGACCGATCCATGTTTGTTATAGTAGAAGGCTGTTCATCAAATATATTTTCAATAAACGCCGGTGTTTCTCAGGGACTTGTCCTATTCCCTACACTGTTTCTGCTGTACATCAACGACCTGCTGAAAATAACATCCAATCCAATCTACAGCTTCGCAGTCGATAGTACATTAATATCGTGCATGTAGCCGCGCAGGCCACTATCATCCCAGGAGACAGTACGTCGGCGACAGCAGCATGCCTCACAAATCAACACAAATATCAAAACATGGACTAGTATCATGAGGTTAAGAACAATGATTTAATTGTTATAACCGCCTAGTGCATATAAAATTAAACGTACTGCTGCATTTCGTTACTTTCTACATCATTTTGTTTTTTAGTAATTCCAATCTAAAGTTTAATGGAAGGAATTCAAATTCAGCCAATCAGTGCCAACCGCGCGAATCATCAGCAGTGCATTGTTGCCAAGAACAGCTCCGACTCACAGACGGGAACAGAAGACAAGATAGATCAGCCAGCCCGCGTACAGCTCCGGCATTTCGCGCGCCATCAGAATGCGGCAACACAGCACACATATCTATCTTTTGATTGGCTGTTCGCCTTTAGGGCAGTGACATCACTGCCCTAGGAGAATTCAAATATTTTCCTTATTTTCACGGCTTTCCTGTGCCCAAAAAATCGGAGAAAAAAATGAAATGCTTTTTTATGACGTACTCACGACACTAGAGAGGCTTTGCGAGCTCATCCTTACCAGGTCGAGGTCCCTACTCCACGAACCAGTCTCCTCCAGCATTCCTTCTTTTGGAGGGCTGTGGAACGAGCTGCCGGGGTATTTGTTTCCCGCCGGCTACAACCTGCAGCGTTTCAAATCTAACGAGCACCGACACTTATCCTCTCACAGCGCTCCTACAGCGCCATAGGCTTTTCGCCTTTGCGGGAGGTTGACCATAAAAAAAAATTGGGATTTATGCCAAAATTCAACTTGAGCGGTTTCATCTATAACTGTCCGGTTTTCATTTGCAACAGATCTAGTTTGATTAATTCCGTGACCATGTCCAAAATATACGAAGTTATCTTCCCCGGATGTCTGGCATTAAACGGAACGGCAGTTTGCACAACTTATTGATTTTGGACACCACAAATTGGAATCATTTCCACTGTTCTTGCAGCTGTCCATCAGGAAGTTGAACATCGCCTGTATTATTGTTTATTACAGTGACTTTGAAATAGTGCATGAAAAGCCATTATAAGTACTTTATTATCAATCATTTTTTGTAAGTTCTTGATTAAAAATATCGATTTTGACAATTTTCTGAGGAGAGATAAATGAGGACCCTGTATACAAATCTATAAGACGCATCATAATATCATTGAGGCACTGAATGATTATGAGTTCCTAAAATTAGGCACTGCACACCTACGGAGCAGTTCCAGGATCCTGCCGGGTCGTTACTTTTCCGGTAGGAATCGTTTCCATCATCCGGCCTGGACGAAACTCGGAGAGGGCGATTAAAACCAATAGGTGTTATCTGGCCCATTCTGGATGATATTCACACACGGCTGGGCAACATCACGGCCAACGAGCGGCGGTCATCACGCAAGAAACGCTCATCTTGCACTTCCGGCTGATGCGGCAAAACAGGGCCGGACCGCCGACGGACGGTCGGTCGCGTCGAAGGGCGGCACCGAGCTACGTCAGCAGGTTTTATCCCCGTGCACAAGCGAGAGTTTTTGCACAGGGTGCTTAAGATCCAGGCATTTACTTCGGTGTCATCGGCATCGACTGCACTGGTCATTAGCCTCGTGTTCTGTGTAGGCTTTGTTCCTCTTTCCCGGCGCCGCTCTATGACCGGCAATGTTAATTAGAAGCCAACAGTAAAGGCTCAGGTGGGGATTCTTCACTGAGATTTTTTTGTAGATATTTATTTTTGATAGAAAAATCCAGAAATTAATTTCCGCTTCTAACGAGAATCGAACACGAGACCTTCCGGTCACGGGCCTTCGACCCTAACCACTGGGCTAACCCACCCCCCACTGTTGTTGCTGTGTATCGTCCGGCGCATGGCCGCCTTTACACACTAGGCCGGAGCATTGAAATATGGCAACACTGTTCGCGGGCCGAGCTTTTATTTGTTGTTGTCATTAGTGTATTCTTTCAGAGCAAAAAATATGGTTGGAAGGTGATTATTAATGTATTTATAATTATTTACCTGCACAAACGAAACTATAAAGATAAAAAGATGCCTGCAAAGTGCAATTGGGGCTTCCAAACAAGGACATACCAACATAACTTTCCAGAGTAACAACTAAGAGTGGAAGGTGATTTTTAATGGGTTTCTACTGATTTACCTACACAAGTGAAACTATAAAGATAAAAAAATCCCTGCAAAGTGTGTAGTACCAGGTTGCAATAGCAATTGGGGCTTCCAAACAAGGACTTACCAACATAACCTTCCAGAGTACCAACGAAGAGTGGAAGGTGATTTTTAATGGGTTTCTACTGATTTACCTGCACAAATGAAACTATAAAGATAAAAAGATGCCTGCAAAGTGTGTAGTACCAGATTGCACTAGCAATTGTGCGTCCAATAAGGGACATAAACAGAAGTGGGTGAAAGGTATTCCTCGGAAGGGCTGGTTATATTTATAAGGATAAAGACAATAATTTACAAACATTTCAAAGGATAAGACATATTTTAAACCACAATGTGGTACCTACAATGTTTTCTGGACCTCCCAAATATCACAGAAAAAGACAGTTAATAGAACTCATCTGGGCATGCCAACGAGGGCATGCATCTGGGCATACCTACGAAGAGCTTTGATAGTGAAAGGGAATCAAGACCGGCAAGAATGGCTTCACAGTAACCTAATAGTGAATTTTTCTAGCTCAAGTGACAATTTACAAAGTAAATTGAGTGTTCATTTAAGTGGAAGTGAAAGTGGCATCAGGAAACAGGTTGCGTTTATTTTTATTTTGTAGTGTCTGACTACGAAGAACCAGACATCAGATGTAAGTAGTATTAGTAGTAGTAGTAGTTCTAAAAAGTATTTTTCTTAATTTATTAACCCAGATGAACTCTAATACATATAAAATGTAATAATTATTTTGAAACTATACGCCAACTATTTGACAGCTAAGCCACGTTGCCACATCTAAGGCTCCAGCCTAGTGTAGAGTCGGCCATGTCCGGCGTCGTTTGACTGCACACTACTTGTGGTCTTGTAACGGCACCGCACGAATCAGTGTTGCTTAAGACGTCAAAATCGAAATACATACAGCATGAGTTTTCAGTACCCGGATTGGTCGATAACTCCGCTACTGCAGAAGATAACGGAAAAAGTTGTATATAAAAGTTGTAGCCAAGCACATGCTCCTTGCTCAGAAAATATCTTGATTTATACAGGGTGACCCATAACTGCGTCATGCGCAAACATACATTTTTTTAAATGAGACATATATTGTTCAATGTTTAGATTCTACTAATGATTTCCTTTCTCAAAATGTAAAGCATTGTAACATTATACAGGGTATTTCAAAAGTTATGACCATATGTATATGCAAATCGCTGCCATTTGAACGTGCTGTATATTTAAAATCAACGAATTAAAAGTATTATTTTTACATGTAAAGATAAAAAATATTTTCTAGTTTTTAACACAGGCTGTAAAAAAATTTGCCGACGCATATTCACATACAGGGTGAGGTAGAATTCAAAAATCAGTTTTTCTATTTTTTTTTTAATGTAACTCCCATATTTTATTATACCAAAAAAATTGCATTGAATATGCTCTTTCATATTTGTTTATACATTTCATATACCAATATTTATCAGTTTCCGAGATTTTCGCTTTTTCTGCAAAGTTTGAATATACTTCCTATTTGTGTACTGGAATTTATTTATTTTGATAAAGTACTATCGAATTTTATATTTATTTACTGAAGTTATAAGGCCATAACAGTACTTTATGAAGTCAAAACCCTGAATTATCCAGATAATATTAAGTCAAGTAAGCTGAGGAAACAATTTTATAGGCGTGATCCACAATTATCAAGCAAATTTATCAGGTAGGCATATAGAAATTGTCAACAGCAGCATCCAGAACGGAGGCACCTGAAAACTGATGCATTTGAAACATTGAAGAATGAAGAATGACTGATTCAGTTAATAATTCATAGCCTACCTGATAGAATTATTATTTATCATGTTATCACGTCTATAAAATTGTTTCCTCAGCAGCGACCTTTTCTATAGCCTATTTTAAAACCAGATGATATTTTTTGTCTTTCCATGTAAAAAAAATATGTTTCATTCATTGATTTTCAATATACAGTACGTTCATTTGGCATCGATTTGGAAAATGGTCATAACTTTTGGAATACCCTGTACAATAGTACAGTACATATTTTAAGAACGAGAATTATCAGTGGAATCTAAATTATGGGATAATATATAGGGTGTCTCATTTAAAAAAAATGTATGTTTGCATCACCCCGTATAATTAGAAATATTTTCTGAGCAAAGAGCATATCCACAGCTACAACTTTAATATACACCTTTTTTGCTATCTTATGCTATAGTGGAGTTATCGACCCATTGGGTACTAAAAACTCACCCTGTATAATTCCGCATTGTTGCACGCACATTTTTTCCCGCCATGGTTAAACCAGCACTAATCAACAATACTTTATTAATGTAGATACTTACTAAAAAATAGGGACTAAACTTTAGCTACTTGACTTCGTAACTTGCTTTAGCTACTTGACTCGTGTAAATGCGCCTTTAGGTGTGAATATTCTATACGAAGTGACGCTACACCCCGCTTCGCTTGATGCCGCTTAGATGGGAATCGGCCTTTATTATAGTACAACGGAGCACACTGACAAACATTGACGAACACGATGTCAATGCCTAAGGGTCTAGGGTATGGCGCGCGAAATTTAAAATCCAAGAAAATACGTATTCCCGTGTTAGCGAGAAGGCGTGGCCGCCTGTTTCCATTCTCCAGTGTGTGTGTTTGTGTGTGTCTAAGATGAAGGGATAAGTTCAAAAATCCAAAGGTAGAGTCTAAAGGTCCAAAGGTGAGGTTCTAAGGTCACCACAAAAATGAATTTCGGATTTCCAAGCACCTGACTTTACAGCAATGATTCAAAAAGCAAATTGAAAAAGAAAGCCTGCTCTTTGCCAGTGTGGTGGCGTTGTTTTGATATCGTGTTTGGTTGCCAAATTACAGACATTTGAAGAGTGGACAATTCTGCATTGCGAGTTTTTTGCACACTAAAAAGCTTTTTTGAAAAAATTGCTTTTAGATGTCATTCATTAGGGGCCTTAACTATCATCTTCTGAAATACTCTGTGTGTAGTTTGAAAAACAAGTGAGTTCTGTTCGAATTGGGAATCCGTGTTTTAGCATGACAAATACATAATGTATGTATAAATGCGTGTACCCAGGTCCCTCAAAGGCCCGGTCAAACAGAGGGCGTGCTGGAACGCGGCGTTGCGGCGTTCTCTAACGTCGCGTTACAGCATTCCATTGTTTCCATTCCATTGTTTGTGCCATACAGGCCTGTTTGACGGGTTGAGCAAAAGCGTTACGCCAATTTTTATCAAGATGTCTAGTTATTCAAACTTAGATGAACTCAAGGCCCGGTCTAATGGATGGCATTTTAGAACGCAGCTTTCCGGCGCTCTGGAACGCCGCGTTACAGCGTTCCGTTGTATTGTTAGGGAACGCCGTAACGCCGCGTTCTGGAACGCCCTCTGTTTGACCAGGCCTTTAAAGTTGTTACTTATTTAATTCAATCCGATCGAAGGGCAGCCCTGTATTCGAAAAGTACACACGACGCTGATATATCGTGCACGGAATTACCAATTTCGTGTTAGTGTTGAGTGAATGTATTATCAGGTCTAATACAGGACTCAAACACGATAGTCTTCGAAGGCAAATGTACCGGAAGTTGGATATCTTTGTGCATGCTTAATTGCTGTTTCTGGCGCGCCGTTCCAGAGCCCAGATGTAGATGGGCCGATAGCCGTGAGTGAATAATGACCTACCGCCAACTTTGATCAATTTATACCTTGGTAGGTACCTAGTGCTTGCTGAAGGGCTTCGAGGATATACTTTTAATTAATGGGTATTTTTGCATGGGTTGAAACAAAGGGCGTTGACGGGGGTTATTAATAGTTGCCGAAAGGGTTTGTTCTGAAATATTACTTAGATGTAGTTACTCTATGAATATTTGGGCTTAAAATAGATTTCGAAACCGTCGCTGATATATCAATGACCAAGTTGTCAAAAAAAGTTTTCAGATGGTCTATGGCGTCAAGCTCCTGCTTTCTTTGAAAGCAGTAAACCAACAGAAATAACTACCTCGAGGGTAAATCGGTGGTAAATACCCTCGTCGTAGTCACAATGTCTTAACAGACATATTGTGAACTCGTAAAATGCATTAAGTCGGAGCTAGAGCATTGGCGACACGGAATATTATCAATAGTTTTGAAAACTGTAGCTCGCCATCGTTCGCGATTTACTGTCAGTTCAGTGGTGCTTTTGATACTCATATCCAGCAACTATTTCATCGTATCTACCCAGCGTGTAGGGCAACGGCCGCGGCGCCGCCCACTTGGGGCATGACCCTGAACTACAAGTTTCTCCATATTATCGCTTCTGTGAATATGACCGCAAAATGTGAGCATTCTCGTCGACACAATGGAGGATAGTCCCTTTGGATTGCCGAGCTCAACCAGCATGGAAACGTTAGTTCGCTGATGGGCGGTATAAGGAACTCTCAGCATTCTCCTCCTCGTCCACATTTCAAAAGCATCTATACGAGCTCAATCTGCCTTTTTAACAGTCCAAGTTTCCGAGGCAAACAAAAACATGGAGAACACAAGGGACTGAACCAGCGACATTTTGGTAGCTTTAGTGATGTTATGGTCACACCATATTTTAGTAAGCTTTGTCATGACCACACATGCCTGTTGAATGCGTCGTCAAATCTCATTTTCACAGCTACCCGAATTGTCGATCAAAGAACTGAGGTACACAAAACTTTGAACTACTCTACAATGGCCTACTGACTTCATTTCTCGATGATTATCTATCTATCTAGCTATCTACGATCATAACCTTGAGCTTGTTGTAGTTAATACCAAGACAGTAGGCTGCACTGTGTTGTTCTAAGATGTTTAATAGGGCTACCAGTTCTTCCTGGGAAACAGCAATAAGGTTTGTATCGTTAGCAAATCTTAAGTTGGATATTTTGCTTTTGCTAATAGTTATACCGCCATTCCAGTTGTCCAATACCTGTCTCATCACAAATTCAGAGTAAATGTTAAATAACATCGGAGATAATGCAAGTCCCTGACGAACTCCTTTTCTGGTTGCTGTTTGACCAGACAGGTTACCATCAATTCTTACACGAGCCGAGCTAGACTCATAGAGTTGCTATATGAGAAATACTGGGTGGTAAGGAACTCCCATAGAGATAAGGATTTCCCACAGTTTAGGCCACTTCATCTTATCCAACGCCTTAGAATAGTCCGCAAAGCAGATAAAAACTGGAGAACAATGCTCTCTGGCTTTTTCAATAATTTGTCTTAAGTTTAAGATCTGTTCACGCGTTCTTCGCTTTAGCGGAAACCAAAATGGTGCTTTAGAATAGTGTCAATGGACTCGCCTTGAGTGCGATGACAAGTTTAGCTTAAAAAACTAAAAAAACACGCTTCTAAGGAACATCGAACTAAGAAGTTAAAAATAAACTTAAAACAATAATAAACAAAAAATTAAAATATTATGGTGATAAAAGCGTGGGCGTTTTATGCCACATTCTTCGTAAGTCGAGCGCCCGACGCTTTTTCACAATTATACTAGTTTTTTTTTTCGTTGATTATTGTTTCAAACCTATTTTTACCTCCCACACCGATAGGTTAGGGGAGTATTGTGGTCGCGAAAATTTTCGATTTTGAGATAATACGCTTTTTGGGGGTTTTATGATGTCTACATAACAAAAATTCACGTCACTCATTTCCATCGGTCTATCTGTCAGTCTGTCGGTATGTCGGTCTGTCGGTCTGTCGGTCTGTCGGTCTGTCGGTCTGTCGGTCTGTCGGTCTGTCGGTCTGTCGGTCTGTCGGTCTGTCGGTCTGTCGGTCTGTCGGTCTGTCGGTCTGTCGGTCTGTCGGTCTGTCGGTCTGTCGGTCTGTCGGTCTGTCGGTCTGTCCGTCGGTCGGTCTGTCTGTTCGCGTTTTTCTACCCTCGTAATCTCAGCAACCGCTGCATGGATTGTGATGAAATTTGAGCACCTATATGCTGTAAGATCCTAGTAGGTAATGCAGCTATAATTTTGAAAATCGGTGTAGGGGCGGCGGAGTAATTAGCAAAAAATAAAAAAAATTAAATATCCCTCAAACTTTGTTTTTAGGGGTTTTAGGGGTTCCTGATCATTCTTTCCAATTTTACGAGTTCACAACATGTCTGTCAAGACATTGTGCCTAGGATGATCATTCTTTACTTTTTGTTGGGTGGGGGTGAAATTGGGCTGGTTAGGGGGTGGGGGGGTTGTAAAACTCAAAAATGTGTTCTATTCATAATAGGCTGCCCATTGACCTGTGAAAGAAAGACCTAGCGGCATAATAGACGTTTTTTAGGTCCATTCGATCATTACCTTCGCTATTACAGAAATCAAGGGATTTGGAATTTTCTGATGTATACTCGTACATACGAGTATTGCATTAGATCGTTTTGAATTTAGTAACATGGAAATTATGGAATTGATTTTAATGAAATTTCGACACAGTATTCTTCCGTGGCGAGGATGAAAAATGGATATGGTTTCCAAAACTCGTGTCAGTGACTGCGCAGCACTAATAAAAAAACTAAAAATAGCTCAAACTTCGTTCTTAAGCAATTTTGGGGGTTCCTGATTGTTTTGTTCCGTCCAGTTGCAGCTCTCAGAATGAAAATTGTGCCACTTTAGTGCCTACGGGGAAACGTAGGAAACTATTTACTAGTTTATGTGTTGGATGTTCTTTGAGTACATGCGAACGACTATTTGGCTGCAAGGGATCTCAGACTATAGCTTCATGCAAAGGGGAAATAATAAAATGATATCACTGTTATGTGTGTGAAGTACTGAGTCAATCAACTTGACTCCATTTTTTTAACTTTTTAAACTAAACTTATTTCTATTTACAGTACAATATAGTACAGTTTGTTATATCAAAAATTCAGTTATCGTGGTAGAAAAACAGTATAAGCAATCAAATGCACCAGAACATTGGTCAATGGAACTCCTCTGAAGGATTTTAGCTCTTTTATAGGAACGTGTGTTTATTTCTATTGTATTTGCACGTTTATTTGGGGACAATAGAACAGTCGATAGTAAGCAGCTTTAGGGGCTTAGCCCCTTCCGAGCGCAGTGTAGTGCCGGTAGTTTCGCTGCCTAATCAAAATCGAAAATAAGAGTAATGTACCTTAAAGCTCTCAGACTGATGAGATCTGCAGACTTACGATATTCCAGCAAACTTCATATTGATGCTAGGTATACTATGATATTGCACAATGCACATGTCATAGGCGAAATGGCGATTCACTATCACCGACGACGGACGGTTCCTTTGGGCATGGGCAGGAGTCCAAAAGCGCAAAAAGCCACTTTAAAAAGTCTGCCGTTTTAATATATTGTAGTATATACGTTTTCCCTTACAAAACGCTAATGGCAGACACCCTATTCCGATTCTTAATCTCTATGAATCCCTTTTTCCTTTGGTAAAGTTTTCTGTTACTTCGTAGAAGGTTCTTACGGGAAGTAGTAGTAACCCCTACTAGCCCCTACCATTAAATCATAGATTTACACCAAAAACGGTCCAAAAGGTAGAGAACAGAAACCTCTTTGTGATAATAACATTTGAAATTATTTAGATCATTTTTGGGACAGTTACTGTCATTTTAAGCTTCAAAAATTTGCCACTTTTCATGGATTTTTATTCCACCATGTTGAAAATTTTATACTTTGAGTTACCCCCACCACCACGCAGCGGGACCAGAAACTAGATTTTTGTTTCTAATGATAACCTTTTCATAGTGAGCAAGTTTGAAGAAAAACGAAAGACTTTGGTTTTTTATGCCCGTCTATGTTTGTGTTTGTACTTCCGTGATTTTGTTCTCCAACGATTACTCAAAAACGTCTCACGCGATTGCTCCTAAAGTTGGCCAACATGAATTAATAAAGGTCCTTTCGTATTGAAAAGGTTTTGGTGCCGATTGGACAATGGGGGGTGGAAAAGGGTGGGGAGGTGCACAGAAAAAGTGTCATACAGCATATAAATTTGATAGCACCAGTTGAAAGAGAATGTGTTGTTATGTCTAAAGCGATAAATCACATGCTATTTTTTTCTGAAATGGAGGCCAAACGACTGAAGTAAATTGAAATATTCAAATGTCACTAACTGCTGTATTTCTGCACTTGATACTAGGCAGTCGTAAACAACTTAAAGCTATCTACCTCAGGATAATATTACTATTCGATTGGATTTCAAAGGGACAGGTAGGGTGAGGGTTGCACAAAAAAGTTGTCATATAACACGTTGGTGTATCTGATCCCACCAGTCAAGAGACGACGTGTTTGTACGCTAGAAACGATAATTAGATGTCGCTTTTTCTCAAAAGAGCGGCTAAAAAACTAAATAGAGCGAAATGTAAGAATGTCAATTAACATTACCACAAGGTTATGGTAAAACAAGGACAGGAGATGAACAACAATCGTTTGAGCCAGAGAAGTTCCTAGAACGAGGTCTACCTCATTCAACGTCCAGAAGTAGAGTCTAATTCAAAAGTTGTAGACGTTAAGGTCACTTAACCTCATGTCTATAATAACATACCTCGCAGTTAAAATGTATGAGTTATTTGTTTTATAAACAAATACAAGGTGGGGAAGAAAGGACTCCCCGATTTAAAAACCGTCTAGCTATGGCTATGGCTGTGGCAGCGGAGTGAGGGATGTATCATTCGACAGGTGCGTGTATGCCATTTTTAGTGCCAGCCATGGCTTGCTCGGGGCTGGACCGTACTTTCGTTGTGGAAGAGTTTATCCGAAATGGCGGTTCGACGATAATTACTCAGCGTGCCTTTCGCATTCACTTTGAGCTCCGACGACATGGATGAGCCAGTTTCCGATAAAAAGACAATACGTAACTGGGTATCGAACTTCCGGGCAACTGGATCAGCATTGAAAAAAATCTACGGCCCCGGATTGGATGCTATTGTCGGTGAATATGGACAAGAACATGTGTAGTTTCAACAGGATGGGGCCACAGCCCACACAGCTCGTCGTTCAATGACAATCGTGAGAGAAATGTGTCCCGGGCATGTTGTCTTTTTGCATGTTGCCATCGGGGGGCCTCCCTATTCGCCAGATTTGACTGCGTGTGATTTGTTCTTCGGGGTTGCCTTAAGCAAAAAGTGTATCAACGCCGTCCCCAAACTCTGGAAGCTCTTAAGGAGACGATAATCCAGTAAACTACTGCCATTCATTACCAACAATGGAGTCGAACACTTGATGTAATTTTTAAAACTCATTGATTCAAAATGGCAGTATATATTCTTATTAACGAATAAATCTTTTTATTATATCTTAATTAGTTTAGTTTTTATTAGTCCTTCAAATAGGGGAACTCTTTCTGCCCCACCCAGTAATTACTTTCTACAGACACTATGAGAAACTAGTAACTTTGACTTGGTCACTTTTTGCAGTAGATCGACGATTAATGATCTGCATATTTGATCCATTTAAGCGGTTTTCTAAGCACAGTCTGCATTGTGTTCTCATATGTTGTTAAAAATATTTCTGACCTGATATAAATACGGAACCTGTGCTGCATAAAAAGCTATACTTGTTAGCTTATTTACATTTCCAAAGTGTTGTTATTTTGCTTGTTGGTGGCGCTGCTGAACGTATTTAAAATTTCTGAAAACAACCTTTAGTGGCGATCGTTCAATTAGAAAGTTTCATCAAACTTGAAGCCATCGTATGCAGACGTGTCATTTCATTATTTATTACAATTACACAGTCCTGGTAATTACAAAAGTTTCATTATCAACGAGAATATATGTGGGAAGTACTGTCAGGCCATTTGAAACCATCATTTTATGTCTTTTAAGGAGGAAGTTTTGTAATGAACTCTCAGCACACAATATAAATCAGGATATGAATTAAGGATGATGAAGTGGTGGGTACTCCAGCACGCAGATTGAATTTACATGTACCATATCCGATTTTAATTTATCTGATAATGGCCTTTTGGAAGTCTCACGAGACACACGACATGAAACTGTAAATTCTCAGTATAATCACCGTGAAAATTCAACTCTACCTCCCCGACTACTAAACCCGTGTGCTGGCGTGTACCCTCGATGACTAACTAGCAGGTAAAGAACTCTAAAAGTAACGGCTTGAATAGGGGAATTGTCTTATCAATAGCTTCCGGTATTTTTACTTATATTCGAAATGATCTTATTTTTTGCGACTAGGCAGCATCGACTGCAAGGTCATTAGCTGTATGTTACTGTTGTTAAATCATCTGTCCTAAATTTTGTAGTGGAACCCTGTATTCTGAGGAATTACAGAGTATTCTAATTCGCAA
The DNA here is from genome assembly GCA_951848785.1 of Callosobruchus maculatus. Lineage (NCBI taxonomy): Eukaryota > Metazoa > Arthropoda > Insecta > Coleoptera > Chrysomelidae > Callosobruchus > Callosobruchus maculatus. Next base: position 31,570 of record CATOUR010000660.1, on the reverse strand, counting down.
TGGGTTGTTGAGATTTTGCATCCAGTTGTCACTCATCTCGTAGCAATCACGAAGATTTGTCAGTGCCAGACAGGCACCAATAATATGAGGTATTGTAAGAACCACATCACATGAAGGGCCTAGTGGTGGTTGTGATCTGGGCAAGAGATATGAATGTGTGAGCATTGTATGGGCCATTCTCAAACGATGTATAGTTTTACGGATTCTCTTCTGCTCAAATTAAGAATTGGATCCCAAGGAGTTACAGAGGTTAGGTTAGGCTAGGGGGTCAAACGTACAGGCCGGGTTAGGTAGCCCCAACACTGCAGCCATTGGCTTATTGTATTGTCCTGTGCGTTTGTTAATCCGTGAAGAGTTTTGTGACCTTGATAAAATCCAAGAATCTCTTCACGATATCTCGATTGGGGAGTGATTTGGGGTTGTTTGGCCCTATCAGTCTGAATCTCCACCAGCGTAGGGCCTCACATTCAAAGATTATGTGAGAGGCTGTTTCGTCGTCCTCGTCACATAGTCTGCATATTGGGTTTTCTTTGAAAATCCCTAATGTGTGTAGATGTTTTCTTAGGCCGCAGTGTCCGGTTAGGAGGCCGGTTATTAGCCTAGTTTCTTTCCTATTTAGTTTTAGAATCTCTTCAGCTAGTTTTGGTGTGGGTTGTTTCACCATCAGCTTGATGTGTCTGAGCTTTGGATGTGATTGCCAGTATTTTAGGCGCTGTGAATGCACCCACTGGTTTATCGTAGTTCTTACCAAAGACCTTGTAATGCCTATCGCCAGTTCGGGGCCGGTAAAACTGGATGCCGATCCGTTTCGTGCTAAGGTATCTGCTTTTTCGTTCCCTTCAATTCCCTTGTGACCTGGCACCCATTTCAGGGTTACCTTGTTCGTGGCACTAAGTTGTTTGAGGTTTTCTAAGCAATCCCAGACGAGTTTGGATTTGATTTGGCAGCCGTTAAGAGCTTTAATCGACGCTTGGCTATCTGAGCAGATAAGGAGTTACAGAGGGTTTGACTTGTTTCAGTTGTGATCCTGTTCTATCTCATTCCCTTTGCCGTAAATTGTTCATACAATGCAAGTTATGGATATGCTATTCACAAACCTTAACGGTTTGGACGACTATGTTTTGAGAAACGTCGCAATTTTAGCCGCTTCGTCAGCCAGCTCATTTTGCTTGAATTCCTGTATGACTAGCTACCCAAAGTAGAATAACTTTTTTACCAGCTTGCTTTAAATCTACTAGGGTCTGGAGGCACATTTGAACAAGTGGATCTGGCGAATACCTGTTACTGAGTGCTGTTAACGCAGATAGAGAGTCAGCTACAAAAACTATGATCCTATTGATTGCCGCTATTTGAGCAAACTTTAATCCTTGCCAAATGGCATATTGCTCTGATGCAAATACGGACGTGTGTGGAGTGAGACGAAATGGTCTTACTTATTTAAAATTTTGTTCTATGTTTGATTTACATATGAAGTCATGTTATGTTACCTAGGTCAATAAACAACATATTCAAAGTATAGGTACTGGACCTGTTAAATCAACAATTAGTGAATGACGGCTGATGGCAAAAAATCACGAAATATTAACAAACAACTGTCCATGTGGCATACGACCACCAAATTTGTGTTAGGTTGTTCCTTTTTTGTCGATTGTATAACACTGACAATACAGCACCATTGTTTGGCATCTGCCTTCGTATTGGAAAGTCACGTGGTTTGGATTGTCTATAGACTGTCTCAGTTTGGACTCCGAACAAAATTCCTATCTACGCCACTGGTGGGAATAATATAAATAGCAACTTTGTGTTGATCAATCATTTGTGGTTCATTGTTATAGTCTTGAAGAAAAATGAAGTCAAGTTGATTGACTCAGTACTTCCCACACATTACCGTGATACCGGTTTATTATTTTCCCATAGCATAAAGCTATAGTCTGCAACCAAATCATCGACAGCCTCCCCCTTACCCAAAATTGTGTTATGCCACTAGGTCTTTCCTTCGCAGATCAAAGGACAGCCTATGATCAATACTACAAACCTTTCAGTTTTACAATCCTCCAACCCACAACCACCCAAATTTCACCCTCATCAAAAAAAAAAAAAACTGTAGAAAATGATCAGGAACCCCTAAAACATCTAAAAACGAAGTTTTAGCTGTTTTCATCTTTTTAATTTTTTGATTATTGCTATTGCTACGCTGCCACTGAGACGATTTCTAACAACCATGCGCGTTTTCTATCCTCGCCACGGTAGAAATACTGGGTCAAAATTTCATTAGAATCAATTTAATAGTTTTCACGTCACAAAAACACAAAACGATCTTAAGCAATAAATATTCGTATGAATACGGAAAATTCTAAGTCCCTTAATTTTGATAATATACAGGGTGGCCAATCGGGTGACGATAATAATTTTTTTTTAGATATCCCGTACCGAGACCTATCCAAAACACCCCCATGTATGTATACCGATTGTTGATAGTTTTCGAGTTATGATTTTTTTTTGAAAATTTTCAGATTTTTCAGTTTTTCCAAGAAATCGTCAAAAACAAAACCAAGAATGCTTTTTGGCTTTTATTTTTTTCTGCAATTATACTCAGTATTAAGCCTATTTTAATATCCAATAAAGAGAACCTGTACATCCGAACAGTAATTCAGTACATTTTGGGCCCAAAGTTTGAAATCTCTGTTTCTAGTCAGGAGACCAAAACCTTCAAAATAAAATTTAAAATACTTATGCCTGGTTCTTGAGCTTCAAGCTAATCTTAAAAACTTTACAAGACATTGCACTTTCGAAATAATAATGAAAAAGTAGCACTTATGGGGACATTTTGCGCCGTACGTGAGTGTTAAAGGTAAAAAGGTGATAATTCACGAATTTCCAAAATGATTTAAAAAACTATTATTTTGCTTTATTATGATAAATTAAAAAAAAACTCGTAACAACTAATAAACCCGATAATCATTGATGTTTTGATGACTTTTAATAAAAAAACTAATACCCAAATTGTGATTTTTTAAGTGTTTTTGCTATGTACTATTGAACTTCTGCTAAATTAAGTTGTATGGAAAGTTAAGAAAGGAAAGGAATAATAAAACAATCATCTGACTTCCAATTTCATGGCAGAATTACCTGGGAAGCGATGTCGTAGCATACTCTATGCCTTTCTTTCAGAGTAGCTTTTTACGAGCTCATGTCGGCGAAGCGCAGTTGTGTTAACTAATTTTCGGTAATAGGCAAGGCAATGTTCGGATGGACCTAAAAAGGTGATTTATATCGCTAGGTCTTCCTTGACAGGTCAGTAGACAGCCTATCATGAATGCAACAAGTTTTTCAGTTTTTCAACCCCCCCACCCCTCAAACACCCAAATTCCATCCCCACCCAAAAAGACGCAGAAAATGATCAAGAACCTCTAAAACGCCTAAAGACGAAGTTTGAGGAATATTTGAAATTTTTGTTTTAATTACTCCGCCGCCCAAGTACCGATTTCCAAAATTATAGCAGTATTACCTTCTAAGACCCCACAGCATATTGCTGTCCAAATTTCATCACAGCCCATGCAGACAGACAGACCGACAGAGAGAATGACGGAAATGAGTGACGCGAATTTTCGTTATGTAGACATTATAAAACGCCCAAAAAACTTATCGGTGTGGGAAGTGAAAGGGATGGCGTATGCTACGATAACGCTTCCCAGGTAATTCCTCCATGGAATTGAAAGTCAGATTGTTGTTTTATTATTCCTTTCCTTTGTTAACTTTCCTTACAACTTAATTTAGCAGAAGTTCAATAGTACACAGCAAAAAGCACAGGTATTAATTTTTTTATTAAAAGTGATTAAAACATCAATGATTATCGTGTTTATTAGTTTTTATGAGTTTTTTTCTTTAGTTTGTCATAATAAAGTAAAATAATAGTTTTTTAAATCATTTTGGAAATTCGTGAATTATCACTTTTTTACCTTTAACAGTCACGTACGGCGCAAAATGCCCCCATAGGTGCTATTTTTTCATTATTATTTCGAAAGTGCAATGTCTTGCAGAGTTTTTAAGATTAGATTGGAGCTCCAGGACCAGGCATAAGTATTTTTAATTTTATTTTGAATGTTTTGGTCTCCTGACTAAAAACAGAGATTCAAACTTTGGGCCCAAAATGTACTTGATTATTGTCTGGATGTACGGTTCTCCTTATTGGATATTAAAATAGGCTTAATACTGAGTATAATTGCAGAAAAAAATATAAGCCAAAAAGCATACTTGTTTTTGTTTTTGACGATTTCTTGGAAAAACTGGAAAATCTCTTAAGTTTTCAAAAAAAAGCATAACTCGAAAACTATCAATAATCGGTACATATACATGGGGGTGTTTTGGATAGGTCTCGGTATAGGCTATCTAATAAAAAATTATTATCGTCACCCGAATGGCCACCCTGTATAGGCAAGGCAATGTTCGGACTGACCTAAAAAGGTGATTTATGTCGCTAGGTCTTCCTTCACAGATCAATGGACAGCCTATTATGAATACAGCAAATTTTTCAGTTTTTCAGTCTCCCACCTGCGAGCCACCCCAATTACACCCCCACCCAAAAAAACACAAAAAAAGATCAGGAACCTCTAAAACGCTTAAAAACGAGACTTGTATTTATATTTTTTAGTCCGTTTTTCATTATTTCTGCGCCGCCACTGGCACGATTAATAACAATCATACGCATCTTCCATCCTCGCCACGGTAGTGATGCTGTATCAAAATTTCACCAAAATCAATTCAACAGCTTCCTAGTTACAGAATACAGAGTCCTTTGGTTTCTGTAATAGGCAAGGCAATGTTCGGATTTTACAACCTCCCTTCCCCCAACCACCCCAAATTTCACCCCATCCAAAAAAGTAGAAAATGACCAAGAACACCTAAAACGCCTAAAAACGAAGTTTGAGGAATATTTGAAATTTTTTCTTTTTTGCTAATTACTTCGCTGCCCATGCACCGTTTTTCAAAATTATAGCAACATTACCTACTACGACCCCACAGCATATTGCTGCCTAAATTTCATCACAATCCATGCAGCGGTTGCTGAGATTACGTGGCTAGAAAAACACGTACAGACAGACAGACCGACAGACAGACCGACAGACAGACCGACAGACAGACCGACAGACCGACAGACCGACAGACCGACAGACCGACAGACCGACAGACAGACGACAGACAGACCGACAGACAGACCGACAGACAGACCGACAGACAGACCGACAGACAGACCGACAGACAGACCGACAGACAGACCGACAGACAGACCGACAGACCGACAGACAGACCGACAGACAGACCGACAGACAGACCGACAGACAGACCGACAGACAGACCGACAGACAGACCGACAGACAGACCGACAGACAGACCGACAGACAGACCGACAGACAGACCGACAGACAGACCGACAGACAGACCGACAGACAGACCGACAGACAGACCGACAGACAGACCGACAGACAGACCGACAGACAGACCGACAGACAGACCGACAGACAGACCGACAGACAGACCGACAGACAGACCGACAGACAGACCGACAGACAGACCGACAGACAGACCGACAGACAGACCGACAGACAGACCGACAGACAGACCGACAGACAGACCGACAGACAGACCGACAGACAGGACCGACAGACAGACCGACAGACAGACCGACAGACAGACCGACAGACAGACCGACAGACAGACCGACAGACAGACCGACAGACAGACCGACAGACAGACCGACAGACAGACCGACAGACAGACCGACAGACAGACCGACAGACAGACCGACAGACAGACCGACAGACAGACCGACAGACAGACCGACAGACAGACCGACAGACAGACCGACAGACAGACCGACAGACAGACCGACAGACAGACCGACAGACAGACCGACAGACAGACCGACAGACAGACCGACAGACAGACCGACAGACAGACCGACAGACAGACCGACAGACAGACCGACAGACAGACCGACAGACAGACCGACAGACAGACCGACAGACAGACCGACAGACAGACCGACAGACAGACCGACAGACAGACCGACAGACAGACCGACAGACAGGACCGACAGACAGACCGACAGACAGACCGACAGACAGACCGACAGACAGACCGACAGACAGACCGACAGACAGACCGACAGACAGACCGACAGACAGACCGACAGACAGACCGACAGACAGACCGACAGACAGACCGACAGACAGACCGACAGACAGACCGACAGACAGACCGACAGACAGACCGACAGACAGACGACAGACCGACAGACAGACCGACAGACAGACCGACAGACAGACCGACAGACAGACCGACAGACAGACCGACAGACAGGACCGACAGACAGACCGACAGACAGACCGACAGACAGACCGACAGACAGACCGACAGACCGACAGACAGACCGACAGACAGACCGACAGACAGACCGACAAGACAGACCGACAGACAGACCGACAGACAGACCGACAGACAGACCGACAGACAGACCGACAGACAGACCGACAGACAGACCGACAGACAGACCGACAGACAGACCGACAGACAGACCGACAGACAGACCGACAGACAGACCGACAGACAGACCGACAGACAGACGACAGACAGACCGACAGACAGACCGACAGACAGACCGACAGACAGACCGACAGACAGACCGACAGACAGACCCAGACAGACCGACAGACAGACCGACAGACAGACCGACAGACAGACCGACAGACAGACCGACAGACCGACGACAGACCGACAGACAGACCGACAGACAGACCGACAGACAGACCGACAGACAGACAGACCGACAGACAGACCGACAGACAGACCGACAGACAGACCGACAGACAGAGCGACAGACCGACGGAAAAGAGTGACGTGGATTTTGTTATGACATCATAAAACGCCCAAAAAACGTATTTTCTCGAAATCGAAAATTTTCCCGATCACAACGGTGTGGGAAGCAAAGAATAGTTTTTTTCGTGAAAATTGCATCAATACCGCGATTTGGAAGTTGACGAGACAACAATGCACTGCTGCTGCTAGTAAACAGAACGATGCGGAGAGTAACGAAATGCATCAGTACTCCCATTTTTGTATATGTTAGGAGCAAACACCGATTTCGGCCAATGGACGGAAAATATGGTCAAAACGCGAGTTATGTATCCAGCCGGACATCGACCCAGCTGACCAGACGGCGCGTGTGGAAGATGAACTCAGGAAATGCTGCGTCAGCTAAGTTTACCTTACCATGTATTTTATATAATTCAGTCAGTCTAGTGCTCAACTTTGTACGATTAACAAATAAATATTTTTTAAAAAGTGATTTGCTGGTTCCTGGAATTTAAGTGGCGCTGCGAACAGGATAACTGCACGACATCCCTAAGGATCATCGGCTCGTTTCTACGACTTGGCAGTTAACCACCGAATACCACAGAACAGGACAATTTGGAGGACCATACAGGGATGATAATCACGGTGATTCGTCTTCTCCTTTTGTAAGTCCATTTTCCATTTTTCCACGAGTTCTGAGTATCCACAAAATTCGTTAGAAGCTCTTATTGACTCCAGAACCCGAAAATTAGCAAAAGAAAAATTTCGTTTTAAGCCTTATTCAACCCCCTCACTTGAAAATATTTCTCACGAACAGTCAAACGTTTCTCTTAATTCTGTTCCAGAAGATTCAATCATGTTTTATCTAATTCTGATATCAATAACTTGTGTAATACTTTGCCAGAATATTCAGCTGGTGACAACTTGTCAACTTTTGTAAATGCTGTTGATAATTTAATCACCTTTTTCTCTCAGCAAGGTGCGGATGCAATCCAAACCTATATTATTAATGCAAATATATTATCTAAGGTTAAGGGTGAGGCCCGTGATTTTTTAAATCTACATAATAAAACTAATTGGGCTGAAATTAAGCCGCTTTTACTTCAAAAATATGGTGATCATCGCACCGAAGAAATTTTATTAACCCAGCTGACTACTACTGTTCACAAACGTTCAGAATCATATCAAGACTATCATCACCGCATAACATTAGCTCTGAGTGATCTTTTTACAGCATGTTTCTTTACATGAAGGTAATACACAGGCAGTAGAGTTCAAAGCTTCATTTTTCAAAAATCAAGCACTTAGAACCTTTTGCACTGGTGTGAATAATCCTTACTGTGATCATCTTTCTCATTTCGATTTATCCTCATTAGATGAAGCTCTTCAGAAATGTATATCTCTAGATAATCATAAGCAACCAGCAACAATATATGTCTTATTTAAAATCTTCAACCTACCCCCATGAATATCAAAAGAACCCACCACGTCCCACCCCAACACAACACGCATCCTCCTCAACATTATCGTAATGTACAATCTTCTTCTCAGCCATCTATGAATCAAAATCATTATAACACACAAAATCAATTCCATCAACCTCGTCTCCAGAATAATCCATTTTCTCAGCCTTTTACACCTACTAGAAATTTTGGTGATATTAATAAACTCATACCCCAACGTCAAAATCCTCCCACAAACAGGGAAGTATTTGGTGCTCCTTCTCGACCAAATAATTCTTACCAAAATCAGTTCAAGCCTACTCCTATGTCAATCTCACAAAATATTAGTCGTAAGCCAACTCCAATGTCTACTTCCACTCACAACAGTCGTACTTTCAACCATAATATAGAGTGTGGCCCAGATTCTGTCACACATGCTAACGAAATAGCAAGTCAAGGATATGAAAATTTTGAGTTTTCTGAATATTTTCAGGAACCAGCCGTTTTAGAACCCCCCGACCCAGAACCATCCAATTGAATAATTTTTCAAAGCACACAAAGTTGCCTTATTTTTACCTGCCCTATTCAAATCTTAAAGTTTTAATTGATTCTGGTGGATCAGATACCGTTATTTCTCCAAAAGCTGCTGAAATCTATGATTCTAGATATGAATTCTATGAACCCTTTACTCTTATTTCTATGAAAACTCCAAAAACTTACAATCGAAATCTTTACTATCCCCTATTTGATGAAATTGGCATACAGCAACCCCTCACAGTCAGAATTGCCGACTGGCACGATGATTTTGATATTCTTCTTGGTACTAGTGAACTTGATCAATTAGGTGCTAATATTGATTATGAGTCTCATATATTTTCTATCAGAAAATTGAACATTGAAATTCCATTCAAAATTATTTATCGTTCGGCTAATCGCCTCAGTATTCCAGTATCTGTGAATAATGGTGAGATAGTTGTCCCAGAAATCATTCATGAAGGCCAAATTATTTTACCGGAGTCTATACATTGTGCTAAAGATGGATATATTGAAATTCCCAAGTCAGAGGATATTGACTTACATTTTTCAGAGCCCGTCTCTGTTACCCCTCTTTCAGAATTTGACGAAAAGCTTCCAGATAATCCACCTAATAATTCTTTCAATATCAACATGATTCGAACTCAGCATTTAAATGCAGAAGAAAAACAAAAAATACTTAGATTATGTCATCAGTACAAGGACATTTTTCATACAGAAGATTCTCCTCTCACTTTCACAGGCTCTGTTAAACATGTTATCCGTACTAAGGATGACAAACCCATTTTTTCTCGAACCTATCGATATCCGAGAGCAATGCTCCCAGAAATTTCATCTCAGATTAATAAATTATTAGAAAACAATATTATACGCCCCTCCATAAGTCCATATTCATCCCCTTGTTGGCTCATCCCCAAAAAGGCTGATGCATCAGGAAAAAGGAAATTTCGTATGGTTATTGATTTTAGAAAGCTTAATGAAAACACTATAGAGGAACGTTACCCAATACCCCGTATAGACGAAATTCTAGATAACCTCGGCAGATGTACATATTTCACTACCCTTGACCTGGCCCAAGGATTTCATCAAATCCAAGTTCACCCAGATTCCATTGAAAAGACTGCTTTTACTGTCCCCCAAGGCCATTTTGAGTATTTAAGGATGCCAATGGGTCTCCGAAATGCCCCTGCCACATTCGAAAGAATGATGGATGAAGTTCTAAGAGATTATATTTATAAGTCTTGCTTTGTATTTATGGATGATGTCATAATTTTTTCTAGAAGTCTTCAGGATCATCTTATTCACATAAAACAAATATTCCAAAAATTTCGTGACGTAAATTTGAAAATACAGCCTGATAAGTCAGAATTTCTTTGTAAAGAAGTGGCATTCCTTGGTCACGTAGTAACTCCAGAAGGCATAAAGCCTAATCCCTCGAAAATTCATGCAATTGAAAATTATCCAATTCCTAAGACAAGGAAAGAAATTCAAAGTTTTCTTGGCCTAGTCGGCTACTACAGACGTTTCATTCATAATTTTTCTAAAATTACTGCCCCCATGACAAAATGCATTCGAAAAGGTGAGAAAATTGACATTAACAATCCACAATATATAGAAGCATTCGAAAAATGTAAGGCCGCCCTAAGTAATTCCCCCATACTTCAATATCCAGATTTTTCAAAACCTTTCACACTCACTACAGATGCTTCAAGTATTTCTATTGGTTCTGTCCTTTCTCAAGAAGGAAAACCAGTCGCTTTCTACTCCCGTACTCTCAATACTGCCGAAATAAATTATTCAACCACAGAAAGAGAACTTCTTGCTATAGTAGACTCTTGCAAACATTTTCGTCCCTACCTTTATGGAGTAAAATTCACTGTAGAAACTGACCATAACCCCATTGTCTGGCTCCACAAAATTCGCGAACCCCATTCTCGCTTAGTTCGATGGAAACTCAAACTTCAGGACTATAATTTCGACATAAAATATAAGAAAGGTAAAAAAAATATCGTAGCAGATGCTTTATCCCGCATAGAGATCAATATGCATGAAACTGAATCCATTATTGCCAATCCCCCTTCAGAGTCTTCAGATGAATCTTTTGATGACGACCCCTTTGACGTCGATGATTTTGTCAATGAAACTTTCGAAAAGGAAACCGGTCAATCCACCCAACATTCCGCTCTCGAGAATCCAGTTGCCACGGTTCCATTTTCCGAGGAACCCATAAATCATTTCGCAAACCAAATTATTCTGAAATTTGGCGATAAACATTCAATTCGTTACTCTGTCAAGTTCAAAACCAAGCATCAACATCTTGTGACCTTAGTTGAATCAAATTGGAAAAAGGATGTCAAGACAACGCTTCACGATATAATAGCCCCCAATCAGCGATATTACATTCTCACTGATAATCCCGATATTCAAAAATATATTTCCGAGTATGTTCGAAATACGTACAATGATACAATTCAAATTTTCTTCTGTACTAAACGTGTACAGGACATAGAAGATTCCGAATCCCAAATTCAATGTGTTAAAAATTATCATAAGAAAAATCACAATGGCATTGTAGAAACTCTCAATCAGTTGAAACTTAAATATTATTGGCCAAATATGCGTTGCACCATATCAAATTTCATTAATCAGTGTGATATCTGTCTACGAAATAAATATGAAAGACACCCTTATAAGCTTCCTTTGAAAGGCCCTCTTCTAGGACAAAAGCCTTTTGATATTTTACATATAGATACCTTTTCGTGTTCCAAAGATAACTTTCTGACAATTATTGATTCATTTTCTAAGTATGCTCAGGTTTACCAAATTTCTGATAAAACGACAGTTACAATTTTAATTAAATTGAGACATTATTTTTTACATCACAACTATCCTAGAAAAATTGTTTGTGATGCAGGTACTGAATTTTCTAATAATCTTTTCAAGGAATTCATGAAACTCCATTGTATCGAACTCCACTATATCACGGTAAATAATCCAAATTCTAATAGCCCCATTGAAAGATTTCACTCAACTTTCATTGAAAAACTCCGTGTTATGCAAGATGAACGTCCCAAAGAAAATTTCAACGATTTAGTAACACATTGTGTCCTAATCTATAATCAATCAATCCATTCTGCTACTGGTTATTCCCCATTTTCTGTTCTTTATGGTCCATATGCCGAAGAAATTCAATTTGACGATGATATGCCGGTATACGAAAAATATAACCAACGTCACAAAGACGAACTTCGACCTTTCATCGACTCCCTTTATCGAAAACTTCATGACAAGGAATCTGCAGTTTTAGAAAAACGTAACGAAAATTTGCCAGATTCTGCCCCAGCCCCCAGACCAGGAGATCCTGTGTATATTCAGAAAAACCCTCGTAACAAACTTACTGCACCCTATGTCTCAGCAAAAGTTACTTCAGCCAAAGAAACCCAAATTGAAGCGGTAACCTCAAAAGATAGGCCCACAAATACGCACCCTAGAAATATTAAACGTTTACGCAAGGCTACCTTGTTACAGGACCGGCCAAATGATGAGCCACAGCCTGGCCCTTCAAGTGCGCCCGATCCCCAATAATGGATACTATCAGGAACTAGTCGGCCAAGCTCAAATGTTTGACCACTATAATCGCCATATAGTAACTATAAATCTTACTTCTATTGATAACTCTCTCAAGGCAGCAATGATTCATCCTCTACTCTTTAACAAAATTCCTACCTCTCCTTATCAAAATATACTTAAAGAATATAGCATTTTATATCAAGAAACATTAGATAATTTTCAAAAAATAGTACGTACACGAAGAAAGCGTGGCTTAATAAATGTTTTAGGTTCAGTGATAAAATCTATCACAGGAAATCTCGATGAAGATGATCGCATATTTTTGGAAAAACACATTGAAGCACTTGAGTCAAAACAGTCCGAAATAATTACAGTTGTCAATAACTCCACCACCTACGCTTTAGATACTATAAAAAGGTACAACAATTTTATAACATCTTTTAACAAAAATTCTGTCAAAGTTGCACAAGAAATTAATTCACTCGAAGAAAGTCTGGGAAAATATTTTTCACTCCATAGCCAAATTCTAAGCATAAATAGCTTAAATCAGTTTCTTTTAAAAATTTTGAGAACTATTAGCCTAGCCGCCCTGCAACAGTCTAATGTAGAACTTTTCACACTTTCAGAAATTAGTGAACTTGAAGACCATCTAAAATTTTCTATAAGAAAACTTGCCTTTTATCAGATGATTTACATCCCTTTGAACTAATTGAAAATTCTCATAGCACTATTGTCACAATGGATACCCAGATACTTATTATCCTAAAGATCCCTATCCTAAATGAACGAGAATTCTCACTTTACCATATTTACCCCATCCATAACAAAGACGCAATCATTTTGATACCACCCCGCCACCCATTATGGAAATAACCATTGGTACTCTGACTGCAAGCACACTGAAAAGAAAATTATTTGCCAATCAGAGTCAACAGCCAGATGTCAACTGCCAACTTTGGAAAATTGTACTACAGCTGTTAGTGTGGTCCAGCATCCCATCATACACCGAACTGAGAAAAACCTAATAATAGTTAGCACAGCCTATCAGATCCAAATTTTTGAAAACTGCTCCAGAGAAGTTGAAAATATTAGCCAGCCAGTTATTGTCCAATCAACATGTGCTGTAAAAATTGGTCAAAAGTGGTACTTTACGTCCAAGCAGAGTATTCAAGTTCCAGAGGTCATCCCAGTCAAAATTAACCCGACGTTCCAGATCCAGCTAGACCAGATAGAAAAAATTCAAGAAACACCCCACCTATCAGTTATTGAACCCATGCATTTGAAGCCCATTTTCATCTCTTCTACTTCATGGACCATTGCAACCCTGTACGTTATCCTGGTTGCAATGATTATATACTTCACTGCAAGAAAACGCAAGAGGCTGCATACCCTGTTCTTCAAGCCCAGAATTCCCCTGAAGGACCTTCAAGAACTTCAAGCAAGTAACCAGAAGTTCGAGGACGAACTTCCATCTTAAGGAGGGAGGAGTTATGTATCCAGCCGGACATCGACCCAGCTGACCAGACGGCGCGTGTGGAAGATGAACTCAGGAAATGCTGCGTCAGCTAAGTTTACCTTATCATGTATTTTATATAATTCAGTCAGTCTAGAGCTCAACTTTGTACGATTAACAAATAAATATTTTTTAAAAAGTGATGGCTGCTGACTGTTTAATGTAGCCCGGAACGCGTTTTGGGTCAACTACGATTGCCAAAACGCGTCTTGTTCTACTGCGATTGCCATAAACGCGTCGTGGATTTTGTGCGTGTCTCAGCTTGTATACGATACCTCTGGGCTTTTGGAGCTAGTGTATTCATTTAAGTATTTGATCTTTGTGCGGGGACAGTAGCTAGAGAGTGCCATAGAAGACCTAAGGTTATGTTTTAATGACAAACTGCAAAAAGTCATAAGTGGTAGCAATGGTCGTAGTAATATTTGTATAAGAGAAAGATATGACCAAACACTCACAGGTAAAGGCGGCAAAAGCTTGTATAAAAGTAACGGTGACACAATATCTTCGAAACAAAGACGACGGTTGAAAAGGCATGGTATTTTAAAGATTGGCGATATCGAAAAGCTAATTGAAAGAAAGACAGACGAAACAGCAGAACTGCGTTATTTTTGCATGACCCACGAGTTATTTGACATTATTCATTCCGCTAATGTGGGAGCTGGACATAAAGAGATTGTGAGGTATGTTTCTTTCAGTTTTTTTTTCACGGACCTAAAATCTACAAGTGCTTTTATTTATTTCATTTATGGATTCTAAGCTCAAGAAGAAATATTGTAACACAACATGGCAAATAATTGAGATTTATTTATTCGTAGTAGAATATAGAACGCGTTCTGGCAATCGTAGTTGGCCCAAAACCCGTTCTGGGCTACACTGAACAGCCGGAAAGCGATAATTCGGACATTGGCAAAACGGTAGCAGCCAAAACGCGTTTTGATCATATTTTCCGTCCATTGGCCGAAATCGGTGTTTGCTCCTAACATATACACTAAGAGGTTATGATGATTTGATCATTGTTTTCAAACCCATGATACTACTCGTAGTCCAAATTCCGTTTGAAAAATTTTTACTAGAGCCTTTTTCAAGTGATAGCTGGACGAGATATGTGGGCTTTAGAAAAACGATATAATAAGCAATACGCGAGCGGAACTGTGCAAGTCCGGCGTTGAAGCTCAATTTAACTCAATTTGCTATGTTTTAGCGAGTGTCCTAGTTATCGAGCGAATCAGAAAATTAAGGTTCTCGCTACCTTGAAGAGTTTCTGTATTATATATGTTACAGCCATATCAAAGCAGATATAGATTCTACGTTTTCTCTCGGATTTTACCGTGCAGGTCCGCAGAATATTATCGTTAGCAAGAACAATTTTATTTTAAACGAGCAAATATTTGGAAACTCACACTGGAGTACCTCCATTGAATTGGCTGGAACTGTTATTAACAATCAAATAACAAACACTATACTAGATTCACCCAACAGAAAAAGTTAGTGTAAACAATGATCTATGCGTGATAGGTATGTCATCATGCGGCATCCATACTGGTTGAATGATAATTGCTAACCCTATTGGCCCTAATTGGGCGAGCCAGCCAATGAAATTGCATGCAAGTGTGAGTGAGACAGCCATTCAACGCCCGGCGCGCCGCGCCGCCGCCGCTTGAACAGGTGTGGACTTGTTTAATGTTTTCCATACAGCGATCGATGGCGCATCGAAATACATTTAATTATTATTAGCGTAAATATTTGAATTGTGTTTGACACGGACACGGCTGGAGAGGTCGATGACATCTGCTTTACACCGCCAAAAAAAGGGCCAAAAGACTGCATCTCAGTGCTGCTGAGAAGCAAATCATTTTAAATATTTATAAAAACCAACTGCAACAAAATGCTGATTTAGCGATTGAAGAAGTTGTATTGAAGGTTGCTGAGAGTTCGGGTGTGGGTCGATCAAGTGTATACAGGATCATCAAGGAATATAAATGTAATCATTCTCTATCAGAGAAATAACATTTTCCATATCATTCAACAATGGATAAATGCGTCAAGGTTAGGAGTACTCGAAGCACCTCGTTCTTCTCGTTCAAGCAATAAACTGTTTCTCGGCCGTTTTACGAACCGAAAATATAGTTCTTTAAGTAACTGGTAAAACGTCGTTCTCTTAAAATTCTGCATGTCTGTATCATCATTCATTTCTTTCAGTATTTTGTCGATGGTTGGTAGTTCATTTCTGAAGAAATAATTGTGTACTTTTCTTCTGATCCCAGTCCTGTCGAAATATTCGAATCCTTTGGTCATTTTTTTCTTTTAAGATAAGATTCTAGCACCGACAGTTATTAATTACTCTCATATCCCTAAATAATCTTGTATACACTTGACCATCTCACTCCTGGAATATCACCATCCTTCCATACAACTACTTCAAGCACTAAATAGAAATTTTCGTGCATTTGGTTTTTGTACATATTCAAAATGATTTGCTTCCGTCCACAGTGATGATTCAATTCTAGAATTTTTTTGTTTTTCGATAATTACTCCACTGTCAGTGAACTAAAGCTAGAAATAAAACAGTTCGGCCTATTCCAACCAGACAGCATGTAACCTGTAATCTATAACTTTGAAACTATCGTCTTGATTGTGATAAAATTTTGACACCATATCACTACGATGGCAGATATGGAAAAAGTATACTGCAATCGATTCTAATACTTCCGTCGCCTATCGGCGTGAGAAGCGAAAGCAAACAAGAGCCCTTTGCTATCGCTGCTTCCTGTTTTTGTTCGGCTTCCCGCAAATCAATATTAATAATTAATTTCCCTTTGTCACAGCAGTTAAGTTCCGCCAATGATATAAATGTTTACTTTTACCTATGATGAAGTTGCATGAAATGTTGCATGCCAGATTTTTCACTAATTGTTTGCAGTTTAGTAGTTTCCCTTTCCGATTTCCTTGTATTTTAGATATTTTGTTTTGCCTAATAGACAATATGGAAAACTTGATGAATGTATATTTATGTGAAGAAATCCTAAAATAACAACATGTAAACCATTTTTGAATTAACTGCTAGCATCCAGTTACGCTGTCGTATCCATAACTTCTGTGGCGGGGAAGCAATATTATAATTATTATAGTACTGTTATATGAACGCAAATTGTTTTTCCATTTCATACTTATGTTGTACATTTATATATTCTGTGCCAATATATAAGTATTTTTCATATCTTGTCAATTTCTAACTTTTCAACGGATAATCAGATATAATTATCAAGTGATATCTTAATCCGGACCTGTAATCGGTACCTGTTTTAGAGACATAACGCTTCGCCGCGTTTAATCACTTACAGAATGCATGTCTTTGTTTATATGAGATTTTTCTGTTGGGAGAATCTAGTATACACAGTATAACTGACGCTAGGTAATCGATGTTGACATTTCACAATGTCTGATATGAAGAAAAAATTAAGAGAGTATGATCTTCGATCTATTTATATTTATTTGTTTAAATTGTAACAGTTGATAACCTGTAGGTTATGTGAATCACACCAATATAAAATAACATCATGATATTTCTTAAACCTGTGGTAACCTACTTTTAAAATGTATTCTTCTTTAGTGAATTGATTACCCAGGTATCTTTTTCTTCAATTTCCAGATGTGTCATCTCGAGCGCTTTTCCTGATACAGGCCCAACCTTTTATTCATGTTAAATTAGGTAGTGCTAGTAAGTTATCGCTTAAATATTTCATTATGATCTTACTTAGGTAATATATTTTGGTCATTTGTTTATTGATTGTACTACTACTTCATTAAACGTTTTTAAGACACGCCCAGAATAATCATTACTTTGTTTTTATCACCATACAATAGCGACATTTGGAGTTGTTAAAGCGTCTATTTAATCCTATGCATTTCCAAGAGATTAGTACTAGTATCCAGTAGGTGGTGTTCATAACCCACGGCTGAACCGTGAGTTATGGAATATAACCCACGCTGTTTCTTTATAGGCAGTATAACCTGTTCAGAAGTCGTTTGGTAATGGCTAATTAACATAACGGGAGTAGATAAACTTATTTACTGTATTTATTGCGGCGCATGAGATATCGCGTTTACTATACCAGCAACAGCTTTTCTGAATTTCTACAAATTATCTTTTGCGAACTGTTCATGTTTAAAGAGTCCATCCCAAACGCTGAACAAACCACTTTCTATAATGTGGCATAATCGCCACTGTAATGGATTCAAAATCATTTGGATAATTGCTTATAACAACAGCAACAACATCAGAATGCGGTAAATGATACAATGCAAATCCAATTATTGGCCTGATACGGATGTATCGATATAAAAGGGTTAATAAATTAATAACACACATGAATTTCAAAGCATCCATAACAATAAACCAGTAATAAACCGAAAGCCCGATTCGCATGGATGTTTTAAGGGGGCCCGGTTTTATGTCGCACGCCGGTTAGCGGTAAAAATAGCGTTGGTGGTTTTCATTTTCAACGGTATCAATTAATTTGGCGCATTCGCTCTCAATCTATAAAATTCATCTAGCTCGATGTGTATTCAAAACATGATAGCTTTGTTGGCGTTGGAATTCAGTTAATGTCTTTAGCCGTCACCGGTCGCATCGCGTGTTATTTTTTCATTTCATCACCTGTAATTTAATTTAAAATTGATTTCTTATCGAAAAAAGGATAGGATCTTTCATATAAAGAAACTTAGTAGGAGCATCCCCTGTTAACCCAACAAGCAAAGTATCGTTTATAAGTATTGTATAAGTACCTATAAAAGAGAAACCGAGAAAACCAGCTCACTCTATAAGCGATTTTTAAACCCTAATACGACACCTATAGAGTCAAATAGGGCCCATTTTTATACAACGTTTCAACAGTATAAGGCCTGTAAAGTTCTGCTATATGATCCTTATACAATATGTATAGACACACTTCAACAATATTTATAGAACCATTCTATAAGTGCCCTCATGAGCTGCCTTATACAACAAATTAACCTATGTGATAGTTCTTCCAACAGGCACAAAACAATCGCTATAAAAATGTTGTATATGCATCATATAAGCACTATGTAAAGGTATTCATAAATGCTGTTTAAGAGTTCCAGATACGTGGTATGAATGGCTTATAAAGCATTATATGAATTCAACGAAGATGGTGGAAATCAGTTACTTGATATAATAGTTCTGTAATGTCGCGAAGTTGAACAATATTATTGCAAGAATGATATTTATAAAGTCTCTACGTTCTACATGAAAGTACAATGTATATGGATGCAAACACTTAAAATGGCGATGACACATTATCATAGAGGAGATGTGTTGATCGTATTATATTGAATGTGTCACAACTAGGTGATAATTTTATATGCGCTTCAGGTTTTTCTGATAAAATACATATACTTTTACGGCAAAAAAAACGAGCGCTTCCATTTTAACGTAAAATTATTACATTTCGAGTCAAATTTAATAAAAAAAAAAAATATATAAAATCATATGTTTTGAACTTCTGCCATCATTTTAAGAGTTAATTACAAAACAAATACGGAGTAACGCTTGATAAACAAAAGTATTGGTAGAATTTTGCTAAATTATTATCATTATGCTCAATGGCGTCAGTTGGAAAAAGAAAATATGCGATAATAATATGGCGGATATTTTATAGAACGTTTTAATTCTATCCGAGCCTCATATACGAGTCATCACTTGTAAATTTTGTCTAAGTATACACGCTTTAGGAGTGTTTGCTTCTTTTTTGATGATTTTGTAAGCGTTTAGTTGAGCAAGCGTTGTATAAATTCGCGTTATCGGGCTTTTGGTTCTTTTTCATTCGTTATAGGATCGTTTAGTTGGGAAAAGGTTGTGAAAGACCGCGCTAAATGTTACCGTTTATTCAAACACCTGTACCATTTTTGCAATGCTGCCAGCTCTTAAATAAGCCAATTTTTTAATCTACATAAACAAATAACCTTCCATATGATGTAACTAACAGATTAAACCATCACTAAGTAATTACTTATTGCATGGAGTAGTATATCCCAAATATAAGGTTCCAATATTTATTAATTTTGATACATATAGTGATAGTCCGTTAGGCCTATAGACTTAAAAAATCATAATTATTATACTGCACGTCTCGTCCTCAATGATCATGATAGATTATGGCCTTAGAGAAGTCCGGTGGTGGGATATCAAGCTAACAAAAAGTTATAGGTATTTTATGCGGAAAAAATATATAACCTCAATAGCTACTTTTATTTTAATTGGCAGTTTCCAACATAGAAAAAGAAATTAGTTTTATTTAAAAATTTAAAATTTAGGACTTTTAACCTGTCGGACACATGATGTAAAATGCCACACCATTTAAATATTCAATATTGGCTTTTTATTTTTTGGGACACAAACTATATCTTCTTGAAATTTCTGCAATTTGGCAACTCTGTTTTGAGTTCCGAACTAAACATTCCATAATTAGCACCCATAGGCCACCTATACAGCACAATATGTGTATAGCGGTTGTATAACGCCGAATCTTTCCCAACGTCATGCATTTTTAAAGCTAACCTAACCTAACAAATTACAACATTCAACACCTGCCGTGCATCGTGCATAGGAAGTTAGAAAATAGAAAGTGCGTTGTGCTAAAAGTGCTAGGTTGTTTCATTTAAAGTGCAATGTTTAAAATAGTACAAACAATCGAAAGAGGAAAAACAGAGTTGACGATCGTCCCATCGTCTTGGGAGAAAAATAACAAATTATTCTGGCCGAGGAAGTGCGCCTACAAATTACAAAAAGAAGTAGATGCGACCCCTGAACCGAACTGGTTCACAATGAACTGAAACGAAGCCACTTGAATTCGTATGAAAAAGCAGAGAGAATATTGTCAGCGATGCTTGAAGAGGAGGATACCGATCTTGAGGAGCAGGAGAGGGGGCCAAGAGTTCCGCTACGAAAAAGAGCTATAAACAACAGTATATTTATCTCCGACAATTTTAACACATTAGCTGACACCTGCAATGTGAGTATAATTATAAATAAATACACATTTGTGACTGTATTTTTGGGTTAAACATGTCTGGTTTCACAAAATGGCAGGGACTAGTATTTTTTGGAAAAAAATCAAGGGTAGAGGGTATACAATCCAGAAAAATAAGACTTTGGCTTTGGAAAAGTGGTTTCTGTAATTGCTTAGCTAGATTTTTTTTAATAAAGAAAGCTTTTGTGTTCACCTTAATGTCCAAATGTTGATACCAGATGTCAACATTTTATATTCCTAAATCAACGATTTCATATTTAGCTTATTTACCATTTGTTTTACTTTTTTGTGTATTAAAGTGACAACTTTATCTAGAAATGTTAAAAACTGCATCTAGAGTAATATGTAGAATAAGGATTTTAATTTTTATCATAAATAGATATTGCATAAATTCACATTTCCACATTTAATCTTATCTCAAAAGTGCTATTGGTGATGTTAGGTTGGTTCTGCGCACAGCATTTGGCCCATTGTTAAGTAGTTCAATTCTTATTTTAGCTAAAAGAAACATTAATGAGGTAAAAGCAAACAAAGTGGAATTAAGATATTCATATCTAGTCACTTAATACCTCAGAGTAACAACTGAGCACTTAAAACAAATCTGCCTAAAAGCTGTTGAACCAGCGCACATTATGATATTTGTGTATTGAACCTAAAATCAGATTAAACCTCTTAAATATTATTATATTGTGTCTGTATTAATTTTGCATTGTAAGCTATATACCGTCCTTTGCCTAAAAAAATTAATCACTTCATAGAAATAGATAATCATGTATAATAAACATTTGTATTTTTTATTTCAGGAAAATGCAGTAGAACTACATGATATACCATCTACCAGCAACAGTGTAGTATCTGATTTTCAAACATATGAGGTTGTGTACAACGAACCACTAATGCAACATCAGGATATTGACAAATCCTACCACAATTCTCCTGTATGTAATATTGATGTACCAGAACAAGAGTTGCCGCTAGAATCTCCATCAGTTACTGAAGATAGCGCTAAGCTGGAACTGGTACTTCAGAAATTAGAATTAGTTATTGAAACAAATAATAAATTAGTGAGAGAATTTGCAAAATTTCGGACTATTTTTGAAATTGCAATGAAAAGCAAAGAAAATGACCACACAAACATTGTAATAAAATCTGTTTGTCCCCTTCAGCTCATCAATTCTTTGGAGGAACTGAAGGCCTTTAATGAACAACTCAATGATCAGAAAATATTTAATGAATACTTTGAACGACTAAGCTTTATATGTGGGGCAAATAGTAGAGTGAAAGATATTGATAACTGTTACATGCTTGTAGATAAGTTTTTTACTCGAAATTTTTTTACTTTATGCTCATGGGCTGGAGGGGCAAAAGTTCCAAACACAAAATTCCCATTTAAATTTTATGAAAATGTTATAAGTCTTTTTTTTAAGTTAATCAATACGGCAAACAGCAATTTTACTTGGCAGGATTGCGAAGATTTCTTTAAAAATGTGATAAGGAATTCTGCCCGCAGAAGTCAATCTAATTCTATGAGAGCTTCAAAAAGCAAGAATAGACCTAAAAAATCAAACTATGAAGAGTTAAAAGATAACAATTTAGAAAATGAAGAAAATAATACAGAAAAATAAAAAAAATTATATTGAGATTAGAATTACATTATAATTTTTATTACATGCAAAGCAAATATGCTTTATTTCTTTGGTACAAATTAAATTTTTAATTGGAGTATTTATGTTTTGTTTATGACCAAAGAAATCCAACTATGAAGGATAAAAAAAATCATATTGAGATTAGAATTACATTTTAATTTTTATTACTTGCAAAGCAGGTATGATTTGTTTTTTTTTTTGTACAAATCAAACTTTTAATGGAGTATTTATGTTTTATGTGATATCAAAAAAATAAAAATTTGAATAAAACACATGCAATACATATTATTGTTTTATTTTATGTGGTACTAACAACATAGGAATGCAAAATTGGTATAAAAACAATATCGTTCACATCATTAACTGCAGCAACCTTACATTTTATGTCACCTATCGAGTATCTCTCTAACTGCCCTTTATCACCATTTGATTTAAATATATTCAAATGCTTTGATGATACAGGTTTTTCAAAAAAAGTTTGTTTATTTTTGACTGGGTAACCATAAATGTATGCTTTCTTGTCCCTCATTAGAGCATGTTTAAAAGAAACAATATCATTTTCCACTGTCAAAAACCATCTGTCTTTAAAGTATTTAGCATTTAACGAAAAAAAATTGAATTGAATGCAAAGGGATAACCCATCTGCTTGAGTATTTTTCAACTTTGGATAGCTTTGTGCATTGGGTACTTGAAAGACATCAACACTCATAATTTCTTTGAGTCTTTTAGCAAGTTGTTGGAGAGGGCAGTTTCCATTTCTAAGTAAAGTTTTAATTTGAAATAGTCTGTTTTCAAAAGGATATGCATTGAATGTTGTTAAGACACCAAATCGTTTAACTTCTGAAATTAGATGTGTTAAGTTGTGGACATTGCTAGTAATATAATCTTCTCCATATATATCTCTGTAAATTTCTACAAAGTGGTCTAGAAGAGTTTCAGCTAAAGGCAAAAATTTCGAAAATACAGGTGAGGAACAAATTGTTATAGCACAAAACAGTAATAAAAAGTGTTGATAAGCGTCAACAGGCAAAACCTTTTTTAACACCACTATCCCGATATACAATAGAAACGTACGGTATTCCGTTCCTTTCCAGTGTACTAGCACATCAAGCCCACGTACTGCACGATGTAGCTCTGATGGCATTTTACAATTTACTAAAAAGTTGGACACTAACTGTATATCTCTAAAACACCACTTTGTTGAGTAATTCCCAAAATTGCCATCTTTCCAGCCTGTAAGACATCTCTTCATAATCCCTAAGTCAATAAGATGTAGCGAATCTCCAACGGGGAAGTCTTCTATCATGTCAACTGGTAACTCTTCTAAAGGTGAATCGGTTTTGTGATGCTTTCCATATAATCGATTTCTAAAACCTTCATTGGTTCGTGGTGCACAGCCATGTCTTGGAAAGTAAACGGTATGGGACTTATATGAATATTCACCAGTCGTTGTGCATTTCATGCAACCATGTTTTGCATTAAAATTAGCTACTCCTTTGATAAATGCCCTGGCAGGAGAGTCACAAATGAAACAACGTATTTTCACATCAACTTTTTGAGTTGTGTGTAAAGTCTTGATTACGATCCCGTCTGTTAGAATTTCCTTGGCTTCAGCAACAAAATGTTCAAGATAAGCTCTTATGTTGGCTGGTTTTCCAGTTCCACTGAAAATTCCAATAATAAATGGCTTAGTTTGTGGAATTTCATGAATATTACATAAAATAGGCCAGAACTCACATTCAGAGCTTTTGTAAATAGGAAGCCCGTCTATATTGATATTAAGGGATATCGACTTAAAGTTAGAATCTTCCTCCAATGCTCGTATTAAATTTTCTTTGAGTCCATTGTGCCAATAAGAACCATTATCCAGAGTCACTAACTCTATAGCTCTGGGTGTATTAAGGAATGTTCTTGGATTCTTGGGAAGTATATTGGGTATTCTGTGGTTCCATATCTTGAATAGTTCCTTCAAGGCACAATGGGGGATATTGAAGGAAGTTGCCCATAACCGTAATTCTTGTCTGACCTGAACATTCAACTCCATTTGCGAAATAATATGATCATTTTTTTCACCTTCTTCATCGCTAGAGCTTTGTTGACTGCAGCCAATGACTTGACTGGCTTGCATAATTTCCATTTTACTAGAATCAGGTATTTCTCCACGAAAGGCATCTTCATTTCTCAAAAATTCTTGATCATCAATACCACTACTACTTGATGCCGCCTCTACTTGTGTAACAGGAATACTAGAACTGGACCCTCCTATGCGTTCACATAATTTTTTACATTTTCTTTTAAAATATCCACTTTGCTTAACCTTCTTCCAAGAATTTTTTTTTAGACTCCATCTGTTATTTGTTCGAAGGGTGTTTTAGTTGCAAAATTCATCACGCTTTGTAGCCATTTGCGATACTTTGATTTTATAAGAATCCTAAAAACAGTTGCGATATGGAAGATTCTAATGACATCATATAATAGTTGTAAGCTATTCTTTAAGACACTGTATTCTTCGAATATGCGTACCACTTCTATTTCGCTGTTTTATAGTAACCTACACAACGTTCTTTTAAACATGTAATATAAGTATCGTTTAGTGGTTGTATAAGCAATAATTAGATACTCTTACAGCTTTTGTAAGTATCTTTTAGAACTGCTATAAAAAAGCTTAGGAAAACGTGGTATCAATGTTTATACGATAGTATTAGAACCGATTCACATCTAGCTGACATTTGTTGTTTAATATTTGCTGTATAGTAGTTTTCACAACAACATTATACGGCAATTTGATTCGTTCGCTAAAATGTTACCAAATGGAGGCGTTACGGAGCTGATTTATTCTCACGACAGCACTAACGGATACCTATACAATGTTTCTGTTCCATTAGGAAAATATTTTGCTAGTTGGGAAGATACTGCCCCTTAAAGAGCTTTCTACTGCCCAAAAGGTACTTAGCCAGTAATTTATTTGGTTTACCCCATGCTTGTAAGGGGTGGAAAACGCATTCCCTAAAACTTATTTCCAATGCAACTTGTTCTTGTGATATTTGTCTCACATGTAAAAGGAACGCATCTGTTGACAGCGTTGACGCCAAAAACTTAGGTTTTTCATTATGTAGACATCATGAAAGACCCAAATAGCGTATTATCCTCAAAATCGATCACAATACTCCCCTCACCTATCGGTGTGGGAAGTAAAAAGGAAGAAATATTCGTTTTTGCCAGTAATGAGGTGAAGATAAGTTGTAAGTAACTAAATTATACTGGACAATGGTATTTTAGAGAACAAAAAAATAATGGTATTGTCGTGTGATGTAGTATGGACCCTTAATCTGTGGGAAGTATTTTAAGCCAAGCAACTTGACTCCAAGTTTCATAATATGTTACTTGTTGCTAGCATTGACGGAAACCAGTCTGACAGGTGTCAACTGCATCATTCTCCTCCTGTATACCTTTAAATGCAGTTTTGATATCAAATTTGCTAGTATTTAGAACACTTTCTCAACAATTTGATTTCGAATTTCATAACAAATTTCACCTGAAATATTGGCTCAAAAACCCGTATGACACGTTCAGAAATTTATTAACAAATTTGCTCGCAAATTTTACATGAAATTCGAAGGCAAATCCAGTATCGTGTCATATGACTCTTAGGCCCGATTTTATCAACATGCATATTCTAACAAAGGCTTTGACAAAGCTTTTCTGTTGGATGTTGCTTAGCAAACAGCTTTCTATTTGGTATTGAGGGCTATGTTAGTGAGTGTCATCCAATAGTATTTTATCAATACCGGAAACAAAACGTGAAACCTGGATGACACTTCTACCAAAAATATTTTAGAATTCATGGATCAGAAACATCGTAGAAAATAAGAACAAAGCGACTGATTTGCAAATTAACTCCAGATTTTTAATGTTTACATTATAATTATTGAATAAATACTAATTGCAATAATTGCAGTCAGTTTGAATATATACAAATACATACTTTTATGAAGAAACTTCCATCTACATACTGGATGCATGTTTGTTATAGACCTTCTTCTTCTGCGTAAAAGGCACCGTAGCGCAGAAACACATTGTAAGGCATACATATGAATAAAAATCCCCCCTGCTAGCTCCTTCTTTCTCTGAAAAGTATACATATAAGCACCTGATTCACTTTTTGACTATACAACAGGTTTCTCGTTTACAAAAATAAGGTTATACTCTGCCAGTCCGCGAGCTTGGCTGTAAAGAGGGATACGTAACCAGAAAATGTTATCTTTACCATAATATGTTACTTGTTATAAATAGTGTTCAAGAATATAAGAATGTCAGTTCATCTTCTCAAAATAGCTTTAAAATCTTTCATAATAACATAAGAAGTATCTCGAAAAATTTGATGAAATGCTGATGTTTATTGATGAGTTAAAGGAAAAATTTGACTTGTTGATTTTCACAGAAACTTGGCAAATAAAATATCCTGAGTTATACAAAATTTCAGGATATGCACAAATTTATAATAATGGAGATATTAATCAAAACGATAGTGTTGTAGTTTTTATAAAGAATAATTATAATTACAGTCATGAGATGATTACATTTGAACGACTCAAAATTATAAGCGTCAAAATTATACTTGCCAATTTAAAGATACTAAATATTTTAGCAATTTATAGGTCACCATCAACATCTCCATATGCGTTCAACAGGCAACTTAAGGATTTTTTTACACAAAAGTAAATATGCAGCAAATCAAACATCTATCATCAATGGCGACATAAATATTGACATTCTTGCAGATTCTGATTATGCACATGACTATTTAAATATATTATATAGCAATGGTTTTAGGTCTTTTGTCAATCAATACACAAGACAGTTCAAGAATCAGAACTCTTGCATTGACCACATATTCATCAAAAGCTCAGTAAATGCGTATGCATTTAAGCCTATTATTTACAAGCATAACGTAACTGACCACTATCCGATCATATTGCAAACCAATTTTGATACTAATAGAGAGAAGATCATCCAGCGAAATTTAAGACATACATCAACTATGCCAAACTATATAAAACATTTTTCCAGTGAACTTTGGAATGATTTTTTTAAACTAGATCACCCCAATGATATTGCACATAATTTAATAGAAAAAAATTCGAAATAGCATAACAAAAAGCACCATCAAAGTTAAAATAACAAAAAAACATAGGAAAAGAAAGGACTGGATAACAACAGCTGTTCTCAATTCAATTAATAAGAAAAATGAGATGTACAGACTATTATCCAAAGACTGGAACAACCAACAGCTACAAAATTATTACAAAAAATATAAAAACAGACTTACAACTATCATACATGAGGCAAAAAAGAACTATTTCAAAAATGAAATTAATAAGAACAGAAGTTCACCTAGAAAATTATGGAATTGTATTAAAAATTTGTGTAATGAAAATAAAGATAAAAATACGATAAATCACATAATGACGGCAACTGGTACAATAGAAGATGATAAAAATAACATATCAAACATGTCTGTAGATTATTACTCAAACGTTGGCAGTAAATTGGCATCTAAATTTTCACGTAATAATAGTTACAAATTTTTCTCACCTAGAAGTTTGAATTCATTTTTTATTGAAGACACTGATCCCAAGGAAGTTGAGTTTATAATAAGTAATCTTAAAACGCATAAATCGCCAGGAACTGATGGAATAACAACTGAAGTTTTAAAAACAATAGTCACTATAGTTTCAACACCTATAACTTATTTAGTAAATAAAATTTTTGAGTCTGCTTTTAAAATAGGGGTAATCAAACCTATCTACAAATCTGGCAAAAAAACAGAAATGACAAATTATAGACCTATTACACTTATATCAAGTTTAGCTAAGGTATTTGAAAAAGTATTAAAAAGTAGGATTGAATCCTTCCTAGAAAAAAATAAAATTTTGTCTGAGAACCAATTTGGATTTAAAAAAGGAGTTTCCACTCAAGATGCCATCTTATATCTTTACTAGTCATATATATGAATCGTTAGATAAAAAAATCCCTACCGTATCTGTATTTATTGATCTAGCTAAAGCATTTGACACTGTCAGCCATAGGATTCTATTGAATAAATTAGAGCATATCGGCTTTCGTGGAGTATCATTCAGGCTAATGGAAAGCTATCTAAACAATCGCACAAATTATGTCGAAATAGATAATATCTTGAGTGAGTGCAAAATATTTGAGTACGGCGTACCACAAGGCACCGTCTTAGGACCGCTCTTATTCAATATTTATATAAACGACCTACTTAATATTGCCACAAAATCGATGATACACTGCTTTGCAGATGATACAGTGATAACCTATCAAGCATCAAGCTGGAAAGAAATCCAAGAAATAATCAGGTATGATATAACAATTATTAAAAATTGGTTTGATACCAATCTTCTTACGATAAATTTTGATAAATCTTACTATTTACCTTTTTCGTCATATAAAAATACGTTGCCGAATTTTGGACCTATTGAAATAGACAAAAGACAAATTTTTGAGGCTGATAGTGTCAAATACCTAGGTATAATAATTGATAAACGTTTAAAATGGGATTTACAAATAAAATTTCTTTCGCGAAAAGTCAGACAACTATTACCTAAATTCAAATATCTTAGACAATTTCTAAGCACACGTTGTTTAGAAACATTATATTATTCTCTTGTGCAGTCCCAACTAAATTATGGCATCTTAGGTTGGGCAGGAGTGCATCAAACTCATTGAAGAGTATCAGTTCCTTGCAAAAAATGTGTTTTGAAGATTATTTATTATAAAGAACCCACTTACCCCTCAAATAATTTATTTAAAGAATCCCAGAAATTTGATATCCGACAACTATACAGCTATAACATATTGAATTTCGTCCACAAACATCAAAATTACATCAATTTCAATAGCCATGAACATAATACACGAACCAAGAATAGGACCTTAAGACCTCTTATATTTAAGTCAATAGGCCAAAAAAGTTTAATATATCTATGTTGCTGCTTATACGATTTACTTCCTGCTTCACTGAAATCCATAAAATCTCATACTGTATACAAAAAAAAGTCAAAAATTGGATAATGGACACACCCAGAGATATTTTTTCAAATGTTTTTAACACGATTTTGAACTGACACACTTACAAATATAGTTAGTATTAGTTTTAATATACGTGTTGTAAAATATATGTATGTATTTTAACCCACGCACAAGGTCAGCACCTTCTGTGGGTCAAACAATTTATTTGCCCTGTATTGTTGGTGAATAAATTATTATTATTATTATTATATTGCAGGTATTTATAATTATTACCGATAGTAAATTATTGTTTTATCTAAATAATGCAGTAATTTGAATTTCTTGTCATCAGTATCATTTGACAGAGCAACAATCGAGTGATCAAATGTACTGCTTCTGTGGAATCTGATTGGTTGAGATTAGCAGTTGCTAAGCTCTTTTGTTAAACAAGAAAATGCAGCTTTTCACCCATTAGCATGTCATTTTTTCACCTTTTACTTCCCACAACCGATAGGTGAGGGGAGTATTGTGATCGCGAAAATTTTCGATTTTGAGATAATACACTTTTTGGGCGTTTTATGATGCCTACATCACGAAAATCCACGTCACTCATTTCCGTCGGTCTGTCTGTCTGTCGGTCTGTCTGTCGGTCTGTCGGTCTGTCTGTCTGTTGGCGTTTTTCTAGCCTCCTAATCTCAGTAACCGCTGCATAGATTTTGATGAAATTTGGGTGGTGATATGGTGTAGGGTCGTAGTAGGTAATGTTGCTACAATTTTGAAAATCGGTGCATGGCGGCGGAGTAATTAGCAAAAAACGAAAAATTTCAAATATGCGTCAAACTTCGTTTTTAGGCGTTTTAGGGGTTCCTGATCATTTTCTACTTTTTTTGGGTGGGGGTGAAATTGGGGGTGGTTGGGGGGGTGGGGGGTTGTAAATCTAAAAAAATTGTTGTACTTATAATGGGCTGTCTACTGACCTGAGAGAGAAAGACCTAGCAGTATAATACACTTTTTTAGGTCCATCCGAACATTGCCTTTTGTATTACAGGAACCAAGGGACTTGGAGAATTTTCCGATGTATACATACGAGTATTGCTTTAGATTGTTCTGTATTTTATAATGTTGAAATAACTGAATTGATTTTAATGAAATTTCGGCACAGTATTACTAGTTTGGCGAGGATGGAAAACGCGTCTGATTTTTGGAAATCGTCTCAGTGGCGGCGCAGGCAATATTAAAAAAACTAAAAATATGAAAACAGCTCAAACTTCGTTTTTAGGTGTTTTAGGGGTCCCTGATCATTTTCTACTTTTTTTGGGTGGGGGTGAAATTGGGGTGGTTGGGGGGGTGGGGGGTTGTAAATCTAAAAAAATTGTTGTACTTATAATGGGCTGTCTACTCACCTGAGAGAGAAAGACTTAGCAGTATAATACACTTTTTTAGGTCCATCCGAACATTGCCTTTTGTATTACAGGAACCAAGGGACTTGGAGAATTTTCCGATGTATACATACGAGTATTGCTTTAGATCGTTCTGTATTTTATAATGTTGAAATAACTGAATTGATTTTAATGAAATTTCGGCACAGTATTACTAGTTTGGCGAGGATGGAAAACGCGTCTGATTTTTTGGAAATCGTCTCAGTGGCGGCGCAGCAATATTAAAAAAACTAAAAATATGAAAACAGCTCAAACTTCGTTTTTAGACGTTTTAGGGGTTCCTGATCATTTTATACCTTTTTTTGGGTGGGGTGAAAATTGGGGTGGTTGGGGGTTGGGGGGTTGTAAAATTGAAAAATTTGTTGTATTCATAATAGACTGCCAACTGACCTATGAAGGAAGACCTAGCGACATAAATAACTTCTTTAAGTCTATCTGAACATTGCCTTATGCCTATTACAGAAAACAAAGAACTTAGAATTTTTTCCGA